>CATIWQ010666902.1:0-16634 GCA_949673415.1 Euphorbia schlechtendalii
TATATATATATATATATATGTATGTATGTATGTATGTATGTATACCTATATGTATACCTATATGTATATGTATATGTATATGTATATGTATATGTATATATATATATGTATATGTATATGTATATGTATATGTATATGTATATATATATTGGAAAACATAAGAGATTTAAGTATCAATGGAGTTTCTCAATCCCTTGACTTCATATTCATGGATGAAATCCAACTTAACAACTTCGTGGATGCAAGCATCGATCAAGTCAAGTTTCATGCATATATCTTCATCCATTGGATATTTATGAGCCTTATCCATGTTAAATTCAACAGTATCGTCACCTATCCTTAACTTAATTTTGCCTTTCGATATATCTATCAATGCTTCATAATATGCAAAATCTAGCACAACAAAGTCTATTAGAAAAACAAACTTATCCACTTTAACTAGCACATCTTTGATTATGCCATAAGGACTTTTAATAGACTGGTTTGCCAGTTGTAAGACCATATTTTTCCTTTTAACTTCATCATCAAGCTTCAACTCCTTGAAGATCGATAAAGGCATAAGATTTATACTAGCCCCAAGATCACATAAATATTTTGGAAAGGAAATGTTTCCATGTTTACACGGTATTGTGAAACTTCCTGGATCTTTAAGTTTAGTGGGCATTGTAGCAGTTATTATTTTGCTACAATCTTCAATTAAATATACTTTCGATATTCCTTCTAAACTACGCTTACTAGATAAAAGTTCTTTATTAAACTTATCGTAGTTTGGAATCTGTATAATGGCTTCAATGAATGAAAGATTGATTTCCAAACCTTTAAGTTTGTTGATGAACTCAATGAATTGCTTATCCTCATTCTTCTTCTTCATTCTTTGTGGAAATGGTGGCTGATGGGTATTAACATTTTCAGATTTAGGTTGTTCATCCACTCTTGCTTTATCATTGGATTTACTTGGATAATCATCCGGTAGTTCAACAACATCATTAGCAAGCATACCCAAAGGATTTGGTTTATTTAGTAAATTACCACTTCAAAGGGTTATAGCATGCACATTTTCTTTAGGATTTCCTTTTGTGTTACTAGGTAATGTCCTTTTCCTCTAGATGGAATAACACTCGCTAATTGACCAATTTGTGTCTCCAAATTATGAATGGAAGATGATTGATTCTTAAACATTTGATCCGTCTTATTCTCTAACTTTTTGTAACATTCCTCAGACTCTGATTGCTTATTACAAACTCCTTCCAGAAATTTATCTATCTTACTTGTTAATTGCCCTATTCTATCATTACTCTGATAATTCATTTGTTGATTATCACTATACTTCTAATTAGAACTCCTATAATTACTTCCATTGTTACCATAAGAATTTCCTTAACTTTGAACATAACTTAATTGTTCCCCTACACATGGGTTAAAGTTACACTCAATAGCAGTGTGTCCTATTTGGCCACAATTTTCACATGTCAAAGGGTTACTCTTATTTATATGCATATTATATATCTTAAGAGATAATGTAGATATTTGCGCTTGCATAACAGAAATAGGGTCTAATTCATTGACATTTTTAACTAAACTAGAAGATATAGATGCAGCATGCAAATGAGTAGGATTAGTAGTACTTACTTATGCTCTCTCCACTGGCCACATACTATTGTTATTTGCCATATCTTCCAAAAGATCAAAGGCATCTTGACTAGTTTTCTTCATAAGAGATCCCGCAGCCATAGCATCAATCGCTTCTCTTGTTGCATGATTTATTCCATTGTAGAAAGTTTTCTGAATCACATTCTAGGGTAAACCATGATGAGGATAAACTTGCTGAAGTTCCTTATAACGTTCCCAGGCTTCATACAAAGATTCACTATCCTTCTGAGTAAAGGAAGTGATTTCTTTGATGAGTTTTGCGGTTTTGGCTAAAGGGAAATATTTAGTTAGAAAGGCTTAGGCTAATTGATTCCAAGTGATGATTGCATTTGGGGGTAACGAATTCAACCAAACTTTAGCTTTATCACCGAGTGTAAATGGAAATAAGCTTCATCAGGAAGATTGTACATTTTGAAAGTATCATAGGCTTCTAGAAAGTTTGCAATGTGAGCATTCGGATTTTCATTGGGTAGATCATAATATTGCACATTATTGCTAATCATTTGAAAAAGCTAGCTTGATTTCAAATAGATATGCATTAATTGGTGGTCTAGCAATTCCCTAATTGTTACCATTGATGGTCAGAACGACATAATCCATGAGCCTTGGTTGAGGCTGATCAACATTTTATTGTTCATCATCAGCCATCCTTCTTATTTGTCTTTTATTTATCCATTTTCTTCTCCTACCAAATCGTTCTATTTCTGATTCGAAAAACACCAAACTTTCTCCTGAACTACGCGTACTTGGCACGCACACGCTAGAAAGAAAATTCAATGAATAAGCAAGAAAAATATGTTAATAACAAATATGAATACTTAAAACCAAAAATAAATAAATTTATTGACACATAAATATAATTGCCCGTTCTCTGGCAATTTGATCTCGAGAACGCACTTGCCTTCCCCTGAAACATCGCCAAAAACTTGTTCACAAGATTTCTACTGATAATATAAAAGTTCTAAATATGAACAGGTGTTGTCAGTACTGATTATCAAATAGAAAAATGATGATAACTGCAAGTATACAGTTGCGATGTAGTTTTAAAAGATATCGATCCCACAGGGAAGGAATTCGGTTCTAAGGACCAACTAGAGTTCCGGAACAAAAGAAATAAGATAAATTATAGGGTTTGGATGGTAGACTGATGAATAGACAGATGCCTGAACAGATTAGAGAAGATGTAAGCTATATAGATAATCCCTAAGAATAAGTATAGCAGAGAAAAATATGCAAAATCATCAAGAATATTTCATACACTAGATAACTTGTACAAACATGGTTCTAGACGCCCAAATATTCAATAATTCACCATAGAGAAACACATGAAATGACTTTTCTAAATCTAGAGTAAACGAATTATGACACTTATAAAAACCTGGATAACAAAAATACTATGCTTAGTATGGGTCGCTCTCACATAGCCATATTTAGCAAATTACAACTCCAAAAATGTTGGCTCACTAAACAGCATTATAATCACAGATCCAGTTATAATACACAATCTTATTAACCCCAAAATCACTCTTAAAGTTAACTCAAAAATATATAACTTGATTAATATAAATGACGCAAGACGAAATACTCGTTATGATACATAGACATATCATAAACTTCGAAAAAGAAAGTATAAGTAGAAAACAAAGTAAAGTTGTAAGGTATGCAAGTGAAAACTAAAGTTGATCAAACTGTATCCACTCTTTAATGGGAGTCATCAATTCTCACATTTCCTACGTCTACTTTGAATTCGGTCTCGACTCGTACAGAACCTCCGCTAGGATGCTATTCTTTGTGAATATCGAACAAATGAATGTTGAAGAACATAAACTTTTATTGATAAGTGCTTTGCAATCACACTCATACAACAATCGCTTGAATTTGTAGAGAAATCTAGTGATTGAAATAAGAATCTAATCACTTATACATTTTTCTCACTAAAACTTTGAACTAGCGAAATCTATATAACTTTCACTCTCTATCATGTATCATATGCTCTGTCAATTTTCACCACCATACATGCGACACTCTATGCTCGAAAAAGGTTGATTTTGAACTCTATTCATAGAGTGCGAAGGGTTGCGTCTATCCAAACGAAGAGTCATGTCCATTAGCGAAGGGTTGCATCACTTCAATATGATTGGATGCAAGTAATCATCCTCATCTTCAATGGAAAGACAAATTTTCATGATTAGATTACCTCCAAGAGGTGTCTTTTCGTTTGACAGTTGATGGCGGTTGATGGAGGTTGATCGTTCTTATCTAGCTGTTGGAAGTTGAGAAGAGTTGACCAAAAATAGTCACAGGTCGTGAGCGCGATATACATGTCGCGATTGTGAATATTGGTTGGCAACTTTCTGTTTGTGAATGATGATAAGTCACGACCATGAATGGGTGTCACGATTGTAACATGTGTTTTTCTTCATAATTTTTTACAACTTTGCCGATCTTTGACAAATTCGATCCTAAGCCAATTCCTTGTGTTCCACGCATCTTTTTGCACCTTTTTTCACTCTTTTTACATAGAATTCCATCTTTGATGATTTCACTCCCAAGATTCACCTAGTTTCTACACTTGCATAAAAAATAACTACATACCACGTGAAATTTTTTATATGAAGTATAAAATGACTCTAAACCATATCGTTTTATAAGTAAAAATATCATGATAATAAGTATAATTATACACTTATCAATCTCTATGTGAAGGGATACACTAATGCGAGTTTTCCGTTTGATAGGGATGATAACAAGTCTTAGTCAAGATATGTGTTTATGTTAAATGGAGGGGTGGTTGTTTAGAAAACTTTCTAACAAGATACGACTGCCAATTTAACCACTAAATCTGAGTATATAGTTGCTTCTTAAGAAGCTAAGCAAGCTATCTAGCTTAAGGGATTTATTGGTGATCTCGGTGCGTTTCTAGCATTGTAAATCCAATAGCGATCTATTATGATAACAATGAGGCTAATGTGGTATGCCTCACTTAGTTACATGAAAAGCAGGTGAGATACTTTAGGTTTATGCACTTAAACATGTTGGGATAAAGGAGAGGAAGCACCATGAGCACCACTTAATGGCCTGGTAAAGCTTGTGTCTTTAATATTGATATTTCACAACAATCTTTCATTTCATCTCTGCATTTTGTATGAACATTGTCATTGCCTCTTTTATTTTACAGCAACATTTACTTTAATTGTTTCTCTCAATACACCGTTATTATTGAAACCTCCTAGCCTACTAAATAGTCTATAAAATTAACCACTTTCCTTGCTCCTCGTGGTAATGACACTTGGTCTTGCCCCGTACTACTAACATGATCTAGTATACTTGCTAGGCTCATTTGGGCGGACAACAAATAATAATTATTATAATTAACAGTATTAATAATCAATAATAATGAAAATATAAATATAAATATGAAAAAATAATTATAAACAATGTAGTTAACAATAATTATAAATATAATATGAATAATTTAAAATAGTTTCAATTACTATAACTATTAATATAATAATGTTTTTAATTATAATCATAGTGTTGATTAATTAAAAATCTGATATAAGATAATAACACGATAATATTTATTAATTAAAAAAATTATTATTTTTTGTTATTTGTAATTCAATAAAAGTGATAGTTTAATCCAAACTACAAAATAATATATTTATTATTATTTATTCAAGTGTAATTGTTGGAATAATTATTATTTGAATAATAAAGTTTTAACTAAATTATGTTAGGTATTATAACAATTTTTATTATTAATGTTATTAAAATTATTTTATTTATTATTTCATATATGTAGTTATTAATATTAGTATTTTTAATTATTAGTATTAATAATTTATTATTTTTCAATATTTATTGGTTTTTTTAATATTAATTTTAATAAATAATGTATTATTATTAAGTTCAGGTCCATTAAGTTAAGTTTAGTTCAGCTCAGGTCCATTAAATTCAATTCAGTTCAGGTGTCAAAAGTTGAAAAGAATAAGTTCCAGTCTATGCATAATCAACCAAGCATATGCATGCTCTAAAATGGTACTAATATTTATGTTCTCTATGTTGGAAATAGGGGTCATTTGGATGTATCTGAAGTCGTGAAAACACTTTCTGATTGGAACTTATTTGGCAAATCTACCAAAATTTTCAATCGGATAAAATTAGAATTTCAACAAAAACTTTGAACGAGAATTTGTTTAGAAAAGATGGAAAAATTATTTGCATCCGTTTATTGGCCAATGCCAAGTTTTTATAGCAGAAAAAACCTAATGAAAATACACAACTTTTCGGGGAAAAAAGGCAGGTTCCACAAATACATGATTTTTCGGGAAAAGGATAGGTTTTTGGTCCAAAAACATGAATTTTCAGGGTAATACAGAAAAATTTTATGTTCGAGTTAACCTGGTAGAACCTAGACAAGCATGCACTCTGCACTCTTCCCACTTGTTCGATGATATATCAGGATCGCATTGGTCAACTAGTCAAATCTATTTACACTAAAATACTAACATTTTATGTCATAAAATGTATGTTTAATATCTACATAGGTTAAATTTGAATATGTTATACATCAAATAAGCAAAATTTAAATGCATTAGACACCAAATAGTAAATTTTAATAAATCACACAACAAATTACTGTTAGTAGTAGTTAGTTCAAATGGAAATTTCAATTAAATTTTTGGATTGGTTTAAACAAATTATAAATTTCTGAAGCCATTCAAATTCAATTCCCCTTTATTTTTTTTTGGTATATAAAGGAAAAAGAACCAACACTAAACTAAACAAAGCCTAGGAAACGAGACACCCGAGAAGCTCTCCAAAAATAGTAGCGACAACCTTGGAATGGATTCCTCCATAATATGGCAGCCCAACGTAAGAGAAGCACCATAATTCATCAATGGGTTCCTCCATAATATTCAATTCCCCTTTATAACAGTTCAAATTGTAATGTTTCAAGTGAAAAATCAGTTACATGTCGATATTGACTCAGTTTAGTAGTTGAACTTTTAACTTCCAATCTCAAAGATCACGAGTCCACATACGAGTGTCATGATTAATTTTTTTATATTAATATATAACTATAAGTGCAATTGCAGAATTCTTTTTTTAAAAAAAGACAAATGAGTTATAATAGTTCAACAATGAAAGTACAATTTTTGAAAAATGCAGCGGCTAAAAGGTTCTTCAGTCCATTATTTTACAGCTGATGAATCAACTTGGATTATAATCAAGTGGAGCATACATACACGAAGTTTCCGCTAGTTGCGATTGATATCAAGGGGATGTTTCTCAAAACTTCAGTATCTTTTAAGTAGATTTTAACTTATAAATCAAACAATGAAGTATTTCTGATAATTTTTTTTAACTTTAGAGTTGAAAATAAGACAGAAATTAAAAGTAAGTCAGACTTATTTCTTAAAAAAGTAACTTGTAAGACATAAGTGACTTTTTGAGAAATTTTGAGAAACACCAAACAAGTATCATCTATGCACGAAAACTTCCCGTAAATGTAACTGCTTTATTAGCACTCTTCTAACCGGGGAAGTACCACATCTTGAAGAGCTACAAGTTTCGCTTTGCCGCCATATTCCTCGGGTAACACTTCTTCCCCTATTTCCTTCACAAAATCTCGTCGCTCTTCTTCGTTCGTTACTATAGTTATCTGCTCTTACAATCACAAAACAATACCAACAGACAAGTTATTATATTTGCAATACCATCTCCCGATAAATTCGTAGCTTTGTCTCATGAGTCGTTACAGAGACTTTGTAAAAATGGATTCTCTAAGAGCAAGTCTAACCAATTTCCCCATTTTTCATTCCCAGACCCCATTTTGCAAGATGCGTTTTCCCTCAATTTTTATTCCCCAATCAAATTCACTTTAAAATGATAATATTTTATTATTAAACTAACAAAAAGAATAACAAAACAAAAACTAAAAACCATAAAAAAAAAGTAAAAATGAATATTATTTTATTTAATTTTTTAAAAAGTAATATTATTTTGTTCAATTCCTTGGGATGGGGAATGAATCATTCCCTATGTACGGGGAACCTCATTTTGAAGATATACTGTACGGGGAATGATTTGACGATATACTGTACGGGGAATGATTTGACTTGATCATTCTCAAAATTCATTTTCATTTAGAAGAATTCCCCAAAATAGGGTATCATTGAACTTGCTCTAAATACCTTTTCGAGGGTTGCTTTCTCAAGGAACCGGGAAACCAACTTCCAAACACTAACGAAAAACCGTGGCATATGTAAGATGAAGAGTTTCGCTAAACGCTCTGGGTAATAAGCCTGTAAGAACTGGAATCCAATGATCAAACCACGTGCATCTACATTTTTGTACGACATTTGCTTCAGGTCGAAAACGGCAATGCACTTCTCGTTCCCAACTTCTCTTCCTTTGATTGAGCTGAAATGTCAATCAAATCTCTGATATAATCCGCAGAAAAGGCGTTTAACAAAAGTTTAAACAACTAAAGACACTGATGTGCCAAAATTATGAAAAACTCAAACTTGATAAATTTGCTATAACTACTTCAGAAGATGATGAGCCTTAATTTGAACATCCTTGCATAATATCAACTTTTTCTGAACAGTTTGCTTTAAAAAAATCAGAATACTGAATCAATTTAATTAGTTCTACATCCAAATAAAATTAAGTACCTTGCAATTGCTTTGTCCAGCATATGAACCACGAACTCTGCGCCAACATCCGAAACAATGAATTAAAAAAATTTAGAATCATTTATCAAATAGAAATCTCGCGAAGAACAAATTAAAATTCCTGGTTGTAGAGACAGACTAACAAACTCTAGAAACCATAAATAGTTGTAAAAGATGTCAGGCGCAAGGCACTCGCCTGACGACGTATAGCCACAATGGAAAAAAATTGAATTGCATTAATAATAAATCTGCTATATAGTACTTGTCGTAGTTAGCATAGATACCTAAATAGTTATTAATTATTACTAATTGCGAACTAGCAATCAATTTGAAATTAATACCAAAATATCCTGCTTTTCTCCTCTTTCATGTTTCTCTCCCTCGGTTCTTCGTCCGTTCTAACTACGATATTTCTTTTGCAGTTTCTCTCATTTTTATTGTTTTCTTTTCCAACTTCTATGCTTCCATATATAATATTTTATTCTAGTTTCTATTCTTTCCAATTTCTGCCAAATTTCTTTTTGTTAATTTATTTTTTTTTTCTAATCTAAACTTCCTTAAATTGGTATATTTCTTGAAAAAATATAATTCTGATTCCAGGTGCACGCCTAGTGCTTAATAATACATTCAAGCAAGCGCCTTTTGCATATGAGGAGTTGGTAGGAGCCTCGGAAATGAAGCTAGAGCTTTGTGGGCCTGAGTTTAAAGTCTGTACTTTTCGACTTTCGAAACTAAACTAAACTCAAAACTGAAGTGAGTTGAACTGAATTTATTTCAATATAAATTTATAACTACACTACTGAACTAAATTAGTTGAACTGAACTAAACTAAATTATACTGAATCGATTTGGAGTCCAAGAAAACATGACTTCGAAAAGACTTGTCTTGTCTAAAGCCACTATTCTAATATGTAAAAACTAACTGATTTATATAGCTCATTACTTGTACAGCTTTATCATTCAAAAAATACACAAGAAAGTTGCCTCTTTATAAACTAGAAAGACATTGCATGTGATATGGTAGGCTAATCACTACAAAAATATTAAATTATAATAAACTAAACAAAAGAATCAGGCCCACCAAACTCTTGAATAACTATCACCACTCATTATCAATCCTTAAATAACTAACAACAAATCCATTCTTGAGCCAATATAGCACATGGTGCCGTATGTACAGTTATAAAGATAACGTAAGCATTTATTGCCCCCAGTCAACCAGAATTTGATCCAAATTTCAGTAGCATTAATGAATAGAAGAGGTCTAATACATTATAACAATGCAGGCTGCCTAAGGCCACGCCAAATGTGGGGTTAGAGTGAGTTTCCATTTTATGGGGGAGGAACAGTTCCACGCCAAGTAGTTCCCCCATTCCTTTTTGATTTTTAATTTGTTTTATAATTAGGTTTGGTTTGTATTTCTAATTAGTTGTATTGTTTGTATTTGTAGTTTATGTTTTTGTTTAATTTTATTTTCAATTGTAAATTAGCATAAAAGTATAATTTTATTTGTGATTGTACAAAAATACTCTTATAATGTAATTTAGTTTTGGACTTTTTACAAGATTTTTGTCAAAATATATATTATGATTACTTAAATAATATAACTAAAAAACACTGAAATTGTTAATAAAAAATTAACATTACATTAGACCATTTAAATTAAAAAAATTAAAATTAAAATTACATTAGACTTAACATTTAAACATAAAAATGAAAATTAACATTACATCACACTTTAACATTTAAACAACAGCAAATTTTATGGTGACAACGGGTGTTAACATCCATTACTTTACCTTTTATCACCATTGGATGGGTGGTGTGGTGATTCATCTAGTGGTGATAATGAACAAAATGATGTTTACTTTGCTAAAAACAAAGTCACCGTAACCTACACCTTAATAACAAAATCACAACAACCTCCACCCTAAACAACATTACAACTTAAATGTATTTTAATTATGTGTTAATGCTTTTTTGTTGTACCTTTATGTTTTATAATTTTACTATTAAATTGTTTTATTTTATGTATCTTAATTATATGTTAATGCTAGTTTTTTATGTTGTTAATTATTTTGTATTGTAATTTTTTTCATTTTTTAGTTATTATTATATTTTTCTTTGTTTTTTTAATTTAGTAAAATGATTTATAATAACAAATACGTAAATATTTATATTTTAAGTAGTTAATATATAATAATAATAATAATAATAATAATAATAATAATAATAATAATAATAATAAAAGTGGGCCGGGTTTTGGACACTCATTTTTTAAAAAAGTTCGGCCCGAGCCCGAACTCATCAAAGCCTGAAGATTTATGGGCTGGGTTTGGTTTTTATATAAATACCTAAGCCTAGCCCGACGAATAATTTTATTTATTTATTATATATTTATAAATCAAATTTATAATTATTTTAAGATTTTATATTTTATTCTATTAAATTTTTATACTTGATTACAATAAATGTTATCAAATATTAAAGATTTTAAGTAAACAATGCAATTATATTTAAAATTTAAACATATTTTGAGTTATTTTATATCTTTCTATTAATTTAATAATAAATTTATAACAAAAAAAATATTCATGAACCTGGGAATGACCTTGTTAGTCTGACCCAAGATCGAAGTTATAAAATATGGGCTTGGGCCGGGCTTGAGTTAACTTTTTTTGTAAAAAACCCGTCAAGCCCGGCTAGAACCCGGCCCTGCCTGCCCGCCGAACATGTATAGTTTGGTGTAAAAAATCAGAGTGAATGGTTGAAGATGTAGATATTGTACCAAATTATGTAGGAAAATAAGATTTGGTATATAAATTGATGTAGGGTTGGAGATGGCCTAAACGTTCATATATCTTCCAAACCTACAAAAGTTGCACATAACCCTCTGAACTTATAAAATTTGCATTGGTTTACTTCTTAATACCACGCGTCAGATATGCTTTGAGAGAAAAAAATTAGGAAAATGTCATTTTTGGAAAGCTAAACCAATTACCAAACATGTGTAATTCAAGACAAACTAGTACATTTTTTAGAGTAAAAGTTTATGTCATGTGTGGAAATTTTGTAATTTCATGGAAATTGTACGTCTAGGGCCAACTATATAGTTGCTGAAAGATGATAATTGTAAAATAATAATAAAAAAAAGCTGATTACTCTTGAATTGAAGATGATCCTTGGAAGGATAATGTTTGTGAGCTACGATAATCACGACTGGAAATCCGTCTTTTGTTAAGCTCTGTAAAAATGCCTTTCTGGAATCCAATTGGTCTGAAACCTCAGATTCTGGAATTGACCCATTAGGAACAAAAGAAGCCCTCCATTTCTCCCACTCAACAAACATATTAGCTGCCTTTTCTGGGTTCATTGACCTCGCAATTAAGAACCTCTTCAGTGTTTCATCTCCATACCTCTTCAACACATAAAAAAGAGTTATCAGTTGCCAAAAATAAGCACATCTACAAGAACGATAAAAAATGGAGTCAACTTATATCAAGAAGCACTCATAAATGAATAGTATAAAAGTCAACAATCATCAGAATATTAAGAAAAAAATATACTTCAGTGGAAGAACCAAGCTTCTCCACTGATTTCCTCAACTCGGTCATTGCAATTTCTTGGCCGCTTTCCATTTAGAATATATTAAAGCCAGAGAAAGGGGGAATCAAGCAGGCAGTATATAAAAGGTTGGAACTGATTAGTGTCAAATGTACAAAAAGGGGAAGAATAGGAAAATGAGAAGTTAGGGTCCAAATAAAATGAAGACTTTGAATAATGGGAAAGTGGAAAAGAAAGCAACAGATTAATAGTTAGTCAAGTTGCGAAATGGTGAAGGAGATTGAACAATATGTGGCGGATGATCGTTGGTAAAGGTGGGGCTCTTCGCATACTTTTCTACTTTTCGTTTTGTACGGAACTTATACTTTTCATTTTTTGTTTTAATAAATTTATCCCCCTTAATTAATTTTTGTCACGCAAAATTAAAGAAAATTAAATATCAATATTTTCTGCCACACATGTTAAATGGAAATACAACCATTTAATTTGAAGAAATAAAATCTGATGTCTCTACTACCCAGTCCCATCCATATCCCTCATAATTTTTAACATGTGCTAGACACGTAAGATACAGAAATTGATAATTAGGAATGATAGAAGAAATTTGAAAAATTAACTAGAAAATATAACATTTGACAAATTCAATGGGAGATAGGGTTGTGAGACCAGTGACAAAGATAGAACCCCGAATGGGGTGTGACACATCGATGGATGAATTTTGATTGTCAAAAGTAATTTCCAACCGGTAAATGAAATTTATTCGACAAATTAAAAAAATCATATTTACAATTTAATTTAACAAGATAAAAACATAAAATAATATTAATAACATTAGTTCAAAAAGTATAAGATAACGAGCTAACTAATAACTATTATTTTTTGTATATATATGAAGTGGCAGTGCAATATTTTTCCTTATCCTATTCATTGCAAACATTGAAAAAATACCTCACCTTCAATTTTTTTTAATGCAAGAAAAGATTAGATAGATTTTTTTTAATTAAAGAGTAGTTTGGGAGCAGGGTGCAAGGGGTGCGCCCGCTCAGAGCCCCTAGTTGGAAAGGGCCCAAAAATATTATTTATGTTTAAATTTTTAGTAATTAATATTTAAAAGATAAATATGAACATTAAATAGTGTTAGATAAATTGATAAGTTACTTATTTGGAGTAATGACATAAGAGATCCTAAGATCAAATTCAAAATTCTACAAAAAATTAATTTTTTATTATTACTTTTTTTTACTGAGGGCTCACTTTTATTAATTATTATATTATTTTCCCTAGGGTCCTAAATTGTTAGGACTGGGCCTGTTTGAGGTATAATTAAAAAGAATAATTTTTATTTGATTTTATCTCATGATAGTTTTAAGATAAATTACATACACTTCCTACTATTAAATGTGTTTTGAAAAAAAAATGTATCATAAAATAAATTTTAAAATATTTTTCCCATTTTAAAATACAAAAACAAAAAATAGAAAAAAATGAAAAAGGAAGTAAAGAGAGTGACCTTAAGGTCCTGCTTATTTGCAGGAAGATAATGTGTAAGGGAAAATGTTGTGCAAGAAAATAAAATATTTTTCTATGTTCGGTTTCATTACTGTAAAATATTTTATGATGTTTGTTTATGTTTCTGGAAAATATTTTCCAAAAACAAATTTAAATGTACAATATAATATTTAAACTTTTATATATATGTGTGTGTAATATAAAATAATTATTATCACAAAAAAAATAAGTTATTTCAAAAATTAATTATATTTTAATTAATATTTTGCTGTAAAAATAAATGTAGATGTATGAGGTGAATGTTGATGATAGTGGTATTAGAGGAAGTTGTGGTGGTGTGGTGGAGAAAGTGATGGTGATTTCGGAGTAGAGGTGTGGTGGCGGTAGCGAGTTGATGATGGCGAGGTTGAGGAAGTAGTGGTGGCGGGGTAGAGGTGTGGTGGTGACGATAACAATGTGGTGGTAGTAGTGGGGTAGAGGAAGTGGTGGTGGTAGTAGAGTGGAAGAAGTAGTAATATTGGTGGAGGAAGTGGTGGTGTTGGCATGGTGGAGGAGGAGGCGATGGACGTGGTGGCAGTAATATAGTGGAAGAAGTGGTGGTGGTGGTGGTGGTGGATTGGAAGAAGTAGTGGTAATAATGGTGGAGGAAGTGGTCGTGATGGTGGTAGTGTGGAGATGGTGGTGGTGGTGGTGGGTGGAGGTGATGGGGTGAAGAAAGTGGTAGAATTTTTTGTAGTGGGTAAAATGAGTGATGGTGGTAATATGAAAGAGATAAGGAGGTAAATTTAAAAAATAAGGGAAAATGTTTTCTATATTTTTTATGGAAAAATATTTTCCTTTATTTACATTACATTTTCATATTGACTTGCACAGTATTTTCCTTTGACTTATTTTTCATGTCAAACAAACACTGGAAAATTCGAAAAATATTTTCTGGTAAATAAACAAGGCCTAAGCATCATTACTGCAGTGGAACCCACTCTATTAAAACAAAATAAAACTCTTCTTCTCTCCATTTTCCCTCCTTCCCACTTCAGTCAAACTCCATTTTTTCCGGCAATGAAGTTTTGAGTTCTTTAAGATTGGGATGTGAAAGGTGCCACACCATATCACGCTCTACCTCCATCCCTGAATGGAAAAACAATTCAATTTTTAATTGGAAAGATAATCTTTTAGTATTTTTTTTCATTCTACATGATCTCTTTGTTTTGCATTTGGTCCAATTCATTTCTTTATTTCTTTTCATTCTCTCTTGCATTCATACAATTTTTTTCCTTTTTGATCTTAAATAAATTGTATCTTGCAAACATGTTAATTTGTTTGATATGTACCCTTACAATTATTTTATCATTTATCATTTTATATTTAAGACAACATCAATGTATTACTTTTAAAAATATTTTTCCCATGTTTATTTATACACATCACTTGTTTGAGCTTTTATAGCCGTTATCAGCTATATATACCACTTCAAAGTTTGTATAAAGCGTTTGGTAACATAGTCAAATATTGCTAGGCGCGTACCTACCACTTGGAGATCATCCAAGCGGATTACATCGTCCCCAAAGATGGAAAAGACAAAGTCTTCCCTTTTTATTAGAGAAAGGGGTTCAGGCGGCCACCAAGCTGAGGTGGCTTATCCTCTTGGATCGGCCCCGATGCCTCAGGAATAAGAATCCAACTAAGATCCACTTTCTAAGAAAAGTCTTCACAGCTGAGTACTCTCACTAGAGACGGACTTTATCTTACCAACATGATAAGATCCATTCAGACTAGAACTTTAGATAATTTACCATTTGAATCACATTGGGAAACATTCACAGTCTATAAAAGGACCCTAAGGGTCACCACGCAAAGGTACATATTCTACACACTCTAAACTCCTTGCCTCCTCTCTTAAATCCGATCTAACTTAAACATTGGAGAGGCTATGCCAGTCACACAGCTAGTCCCCCATAGTGACGATTTCTATATTGCAGCGACCACCCAAACATGATGAAAAGGAGCGTCAAGGAGCCGTTCTCAGTTAGAGAGTTAGCTCGTGGAACCATGTTCCAGGCTAATTCTTCATTGTTGCTGTGAGCGGACTAAATTTACTTGCTCAAGCGAGAATTTCGGTTCACACAGAAGAACATTTCGATGATCGAAAATCTCGGATTTCAAAAAAACACTCAGTAAGGCACAACGGGACGAGTGGCGGTCCTCCCACCACGGAAGCGACCTCTACAATAACACCACAGCCTATGATGGCTAGTGGCCCAAACAACGGCAGACTCATTGAAGGAGACAACCCATTCCTTCAGTTGCAGCAAAAATACAAAATCGCTCTAGAGGAGTTGGAAGCTTACCGAAAATTGCTAGTTGACACTTATCTCTCTTTAAGCGTCTTTTATGGGGACTTGAGTAAGGTTGGCTTAATCATATCCAGGCGGGAAGCTATCCCGCCTCGTAATTTAATTGATGATTTTGAGAGTGCATCTCAAGGGCACATGCCACCCTATATTTACAACAATGTCACGTTACCAACCTTCACAGTGATAATTCCCCACACAAACCCATTAATCACCTCCTTAACAGTCACGACAATTGCGAACATAATCACCTTGCAGCCCAGATTGGGATAGGGATCAATTAGCCAATCAATACAATTATCCCTACTTCAAGGGCTAGTAACCGCCATGAAGGATGATCAAATACTTCTTGGAGATATCAGCCCGATGTTGGCCACCATCCAAGGATTAGGAATAGGTTTGTGATCACAAGATTTTGACTATACTCATTCCGATAGGCTTAAATTCTGTAACGGTGCCAAAAACCTTGTTCCCCACTTATCTACTGATAAGATAAAAGTTCAAAATACGAATAGATGTTGTCAATACCGCTTATCAAAATAGAAAAATGGTGACCACTACAAGTATTCAATTTCGATGTAGTTTTAAAAGATATCGATCCCATAGGGAAGGAATTCGGTTCTAAAGATCAACTAGAGTTACGGAACAAACGAAATAAGATAATTTGTATTGGAGGGTTTGGACGATAGATGAATATAGAGATAGATGTATGATAGATGTATGAACAGACCAGAGAAAATGTAAAATATATAGATGTTTCCTAAGAGCAAGTTTAGTAGAGAAAGACATGCAAAATCATCAAGAATATATCGTAAACTAAATATCTTCAACAAATACGGTTCTAGATGTCCTAATATTCAATAATTCACCGCAGAGC
>CATIWQ010666954.1:0-36013 GCA_949673415.1 Euphorbia schlechtendalii
CATCATTTCAATTATCACCGGCACAAGGAGTATCAAGTCAATAATGGTTTTAAAAGCAATGGCTGAGATTCATCTTGTATTTCATCAACGATTAAAAAAACAAAGTTAACTTACTTGGTTTTTGCACCAAGTCATGGTAGCTGGCACCTTGTTGGAGACACGTGGAGGTGGACAAGACATTGTGAATCTTGATTACAAAGTTCAACATTATTTTTCCTTATTTTTAGGGTAAACTTCAAAAACCTCCCTTGTGATTTCACCATTTTTCAAAAAAATCATTGAGTTTTTTTTTTTTTGCAAAAGTGTGCTTGTGTTTACAAACATCAGCAAAATGGTGATTTTTTATGACACCGTTAAAAAAACTTGACATGGAAAGGGGTATTTTGAAAAAAATATCAATCACCCAATTTCCTTCTGCATCCTCATTAAATCATATATTCTTCTTATCTTCTTATTCTTAACTTACATCAAAATTACTATCTTTCCATAATTAAACAAATAATTTCCTCTCTCTACCATGATTCTAATTTCTTCCATCCCCTAATTCTGGTGAAATACAAGATTGAAAAAAGAGATTGGGTTTCACATACACTTAAAACCATTCACTGCAAAATTTGCATATTGGTTGGATTTTTACATTACCCACCAAAAGCCAATTTTTGAAATTAGGGGTTGTATCTTAACTTGATTTGAAATTGTGTTGCTTGGTTAAATTGACCTCATGTGACATGCTATTTAATCATCTTGCAATGGAATTAATGTTTCTGTCAAATTGAATCTCATGTGGAGTCAAAGATGTAAATATAATCGGGAGCATAAACGTCTATTGACAAATCAAAATCCCTAAAGTTGAATTCACAAATGAAATGGTAACGAGATTCAAGATCGGGGAGATGTTTGTTGGAATTGGAGTAAGTGAGGCTTACCTGGATGATTTCACAAAATCTACGTTGGATTTGTCGAGTGAGCGGAGGTTAAGGGGGGTGGGGTAGGACAAAAAATGATGGTGCTCGTAGAAATAAAAAGGAAAATCGTCGATGAGCTCAAGAATAAGGTAGCAATCCCTAGCTTCCCCCTATTTTTTTTAAGCTCCATTATTGAAAAAAAAAAATAATAAGAAAACGAGGATAGGATAAGGAGTTAGAATGTTTGGGTTTTGGTCACAATTTTGGGTTCCCAAAACAATCCTTGCTACGTCAGATTATTTTGACAGTGTCATGGCAAAACACTTTTCTTGCTAACATTTGTAAACATGGTTTTGAAAAAAAAAATTCACAAATTTTTTTTGAAAAAGCGGTGAAACCACATCCGAAGGTTTTTTAAGTTTACCTTTATTTTTATTACATTGTGCTAATATGAGCTCGGACCACCTATTTTTTAACTAGTTTTGTTATAGCATATTCTACATTGTATAATTGATTAATATAACATATTAAATTTAAAGTATATATTCATTAAATAATAATTTTAATATGAATTGAAGGATATCGGAAATAGGAACGAATTCAGACTCTAACTATTTACCATGCCCGAAGATCGAATAACGTAACATCGAATGCCAAGTCAAATCCTTCTCACGATGTGTCGGAGTATGGATATATATCCACAATTTTTACAGCGATGAAAATCGATAACGATCAATTTACGATGTTTTCTTCGTGAGACGAAAACCCGGTAGAGATAATGATAATCAAAGGAAAATGAATATTTGAATTATGAATTCTCATTCTTCCAATATACACGTCCAATTCACATATACGTAAATGAAAATTTGATTAATAATAATTAAGTCCTTAAACTCTTAATTAATTGTAATTAATTCCTCAAAATTCTATAACTTTTCAATTTAATCCAAAAAACTAAATTGGATTGGATCCTTTGACTCGATTTACCCACTCACGGGCGGATTGGGTATTTTCAACATGAATTAATGTTATGAAGAGAATAATATCATTATAAAATATTAATTTCAAAATAATATCTTTTAGGTATGGAAAATTAAGTTATTTGATAGAGCAAGTACTTTAAATACTGAAATGAAGTTAATGTAGATTTGGCCGTAGAAAACATAAAAGAAGAATACCGAAATTATATATGTTTTTTATTTAAAGATTACATTATATTTTATTTTTACTTTTTTTTATTAATAATTGAATATTATCTTCGCAAATGGAAGAGTATGACAATTTGCAGTTACATAGGGTAATCTAATACTTTGGCTTCTCTATTCAGTATTTTTCTATGCACATGATTAACAAACTATATTGCAATTAGAATAACTTTCTTTTTATTATAAAATAGATCCAAAAGATTGTCTAATGAGTTGTTTTTTTTATAAATATAAGCAGTAGTTATTTAATGACTTATGCATAAATATTTAGGATATTTTTGGTGAAACTGTCAAGAATTGAACAAAGAGTTCAACTGAGTTTCCTTATATAATTGAAGTTCACCATCCCTCTTACGGAATCCTGGTTCCGTCATTGTTTGGCCCTAAATATGTTAAAGCTCCGGCTATATAAAATATCCTGATGTAAATTAATATTTGATCACTTTATCTAAGTGATATTGATAGCATACCGTAAAACAACTTTGAATTAAAAGTTTGGGTTAGAAGGAAAGGCGTAAGAATTATATTATATTAAAATCTAACACAAACCATAAGGTGAATATCACTTAAGCTTCAAAAATGTATAAAATGAATCATCTGTCATATGCTGAAATTTGAACAGTTAATACAAAAGTGATAAATTTGAGGGTTAATATAACAGCGATCAGATCTAAACTTTTAATCACTTGTTTCAGAATACTTGTATTATATCATGAAACTAATAAACTTAAAAACCTGATTCGATAAAGATCTAAGAGTAACTTTTTTTATTGCACAATATTCTTAGTTTTTTAGATGGATACTATTAATTTGACATGTCTGCTTAATTCCACGTAATTTTTAAATATTTTAAATTTTTGTTTGCAAATTGTATCAAATTTGGGGATTATAAGACATTTGCATTGATTCTATCAAGTTTGTTTTGCAAGTCTACTATTTATGTGGTACAAATTGAATATTATATTTCCAGTTATTCGACATACATCTATATAGTTATATTATAAAGATATTTATGTTTCGAGAATATATATAACATTAAAATTAATAAAGGAGAATCAGAAATTGAGATTTTAAAATCTCAAATTATTACAGAAAAAATATCGGTCGCATCACATGAGGGGTGCCAAAATTATTTGAAACAAAAATAGAAAAAATGAAGTAAACAATAAAGGGCATCAACAAGTAGGATGAGAGCAAATACAATCTTTGCCGGAGCATTTTCCGGTAGCATCAGGCCCGAAAGTAAAAATGCAATCATCATTGCATATGTTTGTCGAACAAGTGTCTCTCTTTTCCGGCAACGGACATTCCTTTGCATTCACCATTATTTCTTTTGTTCCTGCACTTTCAAATAATTGTGAATTAGATTATTTGATGAGTTTAGTATCGACTCTCACCTAACGATAAGGTACTATTTATATGGTAAGGGAAACGGAACAAATTAGGGAAGAATTCAGTTATTATTTTTTATGGATTTCTGAAGAGATACATTTTTTGCTTCCTTATTTCGTTTTATTTTATGAACCACAAAATATACGAGTTTTGTACTTCAAAAATATTTCATACGAAGTATAATATTTATACGTCAAACATTAAAGTACAAGGGCCCATTTAAAAAAACTACGGTATAAGAAACGAATTTTATAAAACAGTATAGGTATACGTTGAATATTCATACCTATGGTGAGAAAGAGAGCCAAAACAATAAAGATAGAAAGTTGTTTCATAGTTGCGATATGAGATGATAAAGAATGAAGTTTGGCAAATTGAGAGTAGATGAACATTAAAAAAGGTATATAGTATGGTATTTATAAGGAAAAATAAAAACTAACTATAGAAAATTATGACCTTTGGGTATTTATGATTAACGAGGAAAAAGTTCCATATTTGTAGAGGGTGATAAATTACCACACATTTACTATATCTAAGGTTGTCAACCTAAAGAATTGCTCATTATATGGTTTTACTTCAACAAGGATCTATCATACATTTTTGAAATTTTATCGTATCTAAGTTGTTCACCGTATTATTACTTTCAGCTTATTATTTATTAGAAGTCTAGGCTTATTATTGTGGAAAACAAATAAAGAACCTATACATAAACATGGTCTCGACATGTATTTTTATATTATTTTTATTTTATATCTTTAATATGAAGTAATAATGGTCACTACTCTTGGAGAATCCAAGAAGTATGGGGTTGTAGCTTCGAATTTCACCATCAATAAATTTAGCAAAATTGTCTCATATATTCTTTTAAAACAATACATTGGCTTATTGTGCACCAATGTATTTCTATTGAGGAGTTTTAGTTTTGAGCCTCAGTGAAGATCTTGATAATTGCATTATAATGAATTGGTCTGAACCATCCAGATCAAGGCAAAGCAAGGTAATTTTCAACACTCAATCTGGTTCCTAATACTAGTCATTTTAGCTTTTTTTTTATTTTGGTTCTTTTTACCTGTCATTTTGAAATATCAATGCAACTTTCAACAATTTTTTTTGTAATTTACCTTTATATTAGTTATGAAAAAGATTAAGTATAAAAAAGTTATAAGTTGATAATTAAGAAGAATTAGATTTTTACTGTAAAGTAAAATAATCAAATTAGTCATTTTAGTAGTGCATTAAATGTTTTATTGGTTTTGATAAAAATTCTTAAAATGATCAAAATGACTAGTATTAGAAATCGGAAGGGATATAAGGCCAAGGCCTTTGAAAAGTTCCATTTTATCCTTTTAACTTGCAAAGTGCACCAGGTTGGAAAGATAAAAAAACATATATTTGACATCTTTATACAGTCAAACCTATCATAATTTTTTTAAGTTTGAAGAATGTTGATCCATTCAAGGTCAACCATAATCAAGGGGGGCAAATTAACTCCTTTTTCAAAAAATGCGTAATTTCATACCGATACATACCGAAGCAGGGTTTTTGAGAAATGGTATTAGGAATGCGTATATAAGTATTGCTATATATGCTTTAATAGATATATGTTCCAAATACAAATATTCATAAGACATGTAAATTCTCATTGAATTGCACGTTGAGAGATATATGCTATGTTTGGTACCCTAAGATGAGAGATATATGCTATGTTTGGTACCCTAAGAAGAGGGTCCTTTTCCTTTTTCAAAACCAACAAAAGATAAATAGATGTTTGGTTAGATATAAAATACATATTGAGGTTGCTTTATAGGCCTTTTTTTTATTTTCATCATGAGATGATCCTAGATTGGTCCTAACTATGGGCGACACCTTTAGGCTATGTTCACATCCAGCCTAATCACCAATTTGCGTTTGCCTCAAAGGGCAAGATGGTTGGCTTTGAGATTTAAGATTTCTCCATACACATCATCAGGATTTGACCCTTAGTAGATGCTTACTTTCTTTTTGAAAACTCAACAAAATATAGCTTTTTTCTTTGAAAAATTTGGGGCATTTTACCAATCTTATTAATTGTGGGATTCCACACTTCTTGGTTTTTTCAAGGGTGGTGGTTACTAAACCAAAGCCTAGTGGTTAAATATAGCTTTCCAATTCCTTTTGAGGTTTCAATTATGGTGTGCTATGTTGACTTTGTTTTAAATAAAGTCAACATTATTTTTCCTCTTATTACCATGGATCTGATGGAAAATGTAAGAAATGAATTCGGATTCTAACATTTTCTGTATGCCCAATATTGAAGAATGTCGCACCAAATGCAGAAATGAATCCATCTCACGATTTTTCAGGGTTTGGATATACATCCACAACTTCTGCAGCGATGAAGATCGATAACAATCGATTTGCAATGTTCTCATAGTGAGACATTGGAAAATGAAAATGAATTAATGAATTCATTATGAATGCTATTCTGATACTACACTTACACCCTCCCTATTTCAAATATATATATGAAATGGAAATGGATTAATTGCAATTAAGTCCTTCAACTCTTAACCATTTGTAACTAATTCCTTAAGTTTTATAACTTTTCAATTTAGACAAATAATTAAATTGGATCGGATCCTTTGGCCCGATTGACTTCCTCATGGGAAGATCGATTATTTCTAACATCCCCCACTTGCACTTGACAGATACATTCAGTATAAGGTTATCAAATCTTCTGTATGTTGTAAAGTCGTGTGACTAGCATACTATCAGGATCACTTTGTCTTACACCTGTTAGGGTATACCAAGACTATCCTGAGTGGTACTTAACCAAATAGATTATCATTTAATATTCATAAAACATCTCGCACCCGTTATGGTCTGCTAAGACTATTCTGAATGGTACTCAACCATATAAGTTAATATATTATATAAAATATCACATTGATATATAGTGAGTATGCTTTATCCTAAATTGGTCAACAATCACCCACTTCCATATCTTTTGGGATCTCAGAAGTTTTAATCTATTATTCAATATCTTATCACAGATATAAGATAGGCATGACAGTGAACCAACAGAATTTTGATGAATGTTAATTGGTCAAATCTTCCTTTTAAGTTATCAATTCTATACAAAACTAGTTAGGTCCATCAATCAATCTCTCTTCTATATCGGATAATATCATTATCTCTTGGTGATTGATCAAATATCTCTTACTAGTTCTTACTTCGCAAGATAACTCAATAATATTGAGGGTAAGGTACAATAACAATATAATGGACTGAGTCTCACATTAGAGAAGTTGAGATCCTTGTACATCGTACAAACTTCTCATCTCATGGTCGCTAAGCACACATTATCTCGAGAAGTTATTTCTTTCCCACTTTGATAATGTATCATGGTGTCCTTTCCTTTCTACCCTTATAAAGGAGTGCATGTCTTATCATATCAACCAACACCATATAAAGGTTTTAGTTACAATGCAACCTAGCATTTAACCTTGTTCGACTAAATGAAACACCTTTAGCTCTTCAGACTGAACATGACCAATTGTCATGTGAACTACACAGTTCTTACCAAATTCCTTTTTAGATTTGGCATGCAATGTTATGAACAATGCAATCTTCTTGTTACTGAACAAGTTGATTTACGATTTTGAACAGTTTCTTAAACTACACATAGTATGTACAAAATCAATTCTCATCCTAGTCTATATCCTCTTGATAATAATAGAGTAACCACCCATGTGAGTGGGCTACTTCTTCACCCAACATGCTATGAAGAAAAATAATATATGTACATAACATATACACACACATACATTTCTCATAAAATAAAACTCATTTATATTAATACAACATCATTCACAATTTGAAGGGTATAATTAATGAGGTAATCAAATAAATGTAATCTACGCATATTTAACTCTTTGATATATTTCACATATACATCTTTCGAAGACATACTTCGTAAACAAATCTACAAGCATGCAATGAGTAGATAAATACCTCATATTGACCTCTCCTCGTATCAATTAGTCTACAGCTAAACACATACTTGATATCCATATACTTATTGCTACTATGATATTTCGGGTCTATCATATAGGATATCGATGTTTGAATATCTCTATGAATAGTCAACATTTTGTTTGGAGCACTCAGCATAAGAAGACTCAATAGTCTTTTTTCAAACAAAATCTTTGGCCATGACTGGAAAAACTTAATTCCACCCTTAGCCTTAGCTAATATGCACCTATATATTATATAAGGTCTATATCCTTGGTTCAATACATTATAGCATAACAAAGGGTCATATACAAGTATCTTACAATATTCTTAACGATTTTCCAATGCTCTATTATTGGAATAAACTAATATATTACTTCAATGCACACAACATGAGTTATATTAGGTCTGGAGTATAACATAGCATATGTAATGCCAATATATGGAACATTTTTCATATCTTTCCACTTGATAAGAGTTTTATGAAAAATACTTACAATAAGAAGCATATTCTTAGTCATCAAAATATTTATGGGTTCATTGTTCCGCGTATAGAATTTTTTTCAAATTCTTTTTGTGCAAGATTTCAAAGAAAATAATACTAATTATCTTATCCATCCATTTAGATCTCGATCATACGACCTATGCAGACCTTTCCACGACTTACATCTCGATGTTACTCAACACCCAATCTTTCACTAGTATGGTATATATATAATGGTTCTCATATTCTAAATACCATAACCTTAAAACCTCATGAGATTATAAGTTGACTTGTTCAATTCAAGAAACCTCATGTTTACAAATCTTTGGGGTAAATCCTCTTAATTTTGCCATATAAATCTCTCATGACAATTCTTCACTAAGAATAGAGGTCCATACACCTACTTGATGTAACTTTAAGGAAGATACAATTACTAAAGTTGGAATGATTCATATAGATGTAATTTTTGCAACTGGAGAGAATATATTCTTATAACATACTCTTATCAGTTTGAATATGTGTATCCCTTAACTACAAGCTTAATATTTTTACTTTATATTGGGAATTCACTTGTTCTCAATATTTTTTTATGTCCTTCAAGCGAGTTTACTTAATTCTTCTTCCATTAAGCACAACTATTTATCTTCCTTTAAACACTTAATTTTCAAGGTTGGAACAATTTTCCATTTTATCACTTAGGCTTTGAATCTTTGTAAATATATCTCATATATTTATAATACCTCAGAATTCTTCCTTTTAAGCTCATTTCTATGCTCCCACTCGAATTAGCAATATTAATTATCTAAGCTCACACTTGAATTAAAAATATTGGCTCCCACTTGGATTAATAACAATTTGGGTTCCCGGCTCCCCCATGGAACAAGATCTCTTATTAATGTGATCATTATGAACCAATACATTTGAATTACTTCCACTTGAAGATATATCCTAAACATTAAATTCAAGAGTCTTAATAAAAGGAAATGTTTTTGCATAATACACCTTATCTATAAAACTCATTTCTAAGAGTTGGTATTTCGTGATTTGATCTATTTGCATTCTCCCCCACAAAAACATATCCTTTGATATGTTTGTTATCTTAGAAGACACTCCAGTTATCTCTTGAACCAAATTTCCCAAAATTATCAAGGTAGTGTGGGAGTAATTGATATAACCCTAATGTTATAGCCGGAATACGTTAGATATATTTCCAGTCCATGTCACATATGGGTTGGAAGAGACAGACTTTGAAGGTAGTTGGTTTAGTACATATACTTAACCATTGGAAGAAGAATCAACTTTCTCTTTTCATGAATTCTATACTTTTATAGAGTTTAGGGATGAACAACGGATGTTTAATCCCTTCATCACATAAAACTATAAGCTTAACTGAAAAGTACTTTTTACCACTTCAATTCCAATGCTTTTGCAGTCAAATCAAATTGATTTATTAGTAGATTCATAAATCTTTTGATAGCTAGAAGCTTCAGATTTTATGGGTAATCAAGTAGATGATGTCAAGTATGGACATCATTTAATGTGATGAAAATTTAGGCTTATGCCTTACCTTCACATCTATTGAATCACATATATCAGAATAAATAAGTTGCAAATGATTTTAGTTCTAGTTCATTTTAAAATGGAGTATAAGTTTGATTTCCTCTAAATGGAACTCATCACATGATATTAATTTAATATTTATAAATTACCCATCACATTAAGCCTAGATGATGTATTCTTCGTAGCTTATGTGACACAATCGTCTATATGATATACTAACATTTTCTTCTAAAAAAAGTTAGTATGTGGAAAACTAACATTATCCACTTGATAAATTGTAATGCACATTTATTACAATAAAACCATTTATTTAAGAACTAGACTTATAAATCTACAGTTCAGGAATGAAGAAACTTAATCGTTTGGAAAAATTCAAAGATGAACCTATTGTTCATTAAACCATATTACAAATTTAAATTTTGATGAATAATATGAGAATACAACACATCATGTAGCTATTGGATTTGCGTTCATTGCAAATATAGTATAAAACTGTCAATCTATAAAACTTCAACTCATTTTGATGCCAATATAAATTTCAATATTTCTCATATAGGTTGTCGAAAATACACAAAGTTATCATAGTCCATACTCATGTCACATGTTGCACTTGAACCAACAATCCACAAAGGATATGATTTCAACAGCAACATTGAGCATTGAACAATATAATTCACTTTAGAATATATTACGTGTACTAGGTTGGGCTTAGTGCTTTGTTGCACAATGCCTCTATAGTGGCAATTTAGCATATCACCTTTGTGATTTTACTATATATTGCCTTTAGACCTAATAAATTTAAGTTCGAATGGTTCAAACCCATTTTCATTTTTCTTCTTCCCTTTTAGATATTCTAATGTAAGTTAGCATCTGTTGTCTTAAGAACTATCTCCTTAAGACTTTCCTTATACCTGATGCATTAAGGAAGAATCTTGGATATCTGAATAATAGTATCTACCATTTTCAAGAAACTTCTAACTACATTAAACGAACTAATTCTATAAAATATAAGTTAAGTGCATCACATATGCTCCCACTCATAACGAAGAACCGATCACTAGTTAGAAATTCTTTCAATTTAGTGATGAAACTTGGACATGTCTCTCTTACATGAAATGCAGCGATTAAATCACTTATAGCACTAAGTAAAATGATATAGGTCATTGAACTCTTCCTCCCTCATGAAAGAAATAGATTCTTATCATGCTTGAGTTGGTTTGTGCCACTCTCTTTGAATTCATACACAACAATGTTCAAAGTATAAGAGGACTTTTCATTCCTTAATCACAAACTCAAACTTCAACCTCCAGATAAGCTAATAACTACCGTTAAGAATCTAAGTCTGCTACAAATGAATTCGTAGTAGAAGCCATTGTTGATATTCTTTAATCAATTATGGTGAGACTGAACACGTATATAAGGATTTAAGCTAATTATTATGAGTAATTATGTGCTAATTACAATTGACTTGAATACAAACTTTCCAAGAAAATGTAGACATCAGCCCCAATATCAAAAAGATATAAATACCCCATCATCCACTAGGTGAAAACACTTGTATTTAATTCAGTTCGATTCATCGTACAATAGTAATTATATATGTGTTTTCTTTGTTTGTTATAGTTCCTTTAACTATAAGTGATATCATTAAATGCACTTTGGACCTGTTATCTTTAATTAGTTCACTTAACTAATTACATTTAACGATAAGTATTGGATAACTTTATTATGCATAATTATTGAAACAAATTTGGGATTCAATAGGTCATATTAGTCCTAAAAGTTTTATTAAGGATTTAGGTATTTTATGCATTTTATATGTCTTTAAACAATATAAATTATAAAATAATTAACAATATATAAATCAAATAAATCACTTAGATCTAGACATAATAAAACACAATCCCAAAACTATTCAATAACAAAAACATGCATAAAAAATGCTATTAAAAAAAAACAAACACATATTAATGATGCTAAACAAACAACAGTGGCTTATATTGTCAATGTCCGCCACATAATATACTTAACGTGTGTAACTGTTTTACGTTTTATTGGAATTAAATTATACACTAAGTATTACAATTCAAAAAAATATTACAACATCTACTATGTGCTGGTTAATTAAGACAGTTATTGAACATGCAACATAGCAAGGCGGAATTTCAAAACTTAAAATTAACCTAAAGGATCTCCTAAGCATGCCATGATATCTAAGTTAAAACATTACATAGATGCTAATAGGTTTATAAAACTTATAAAAGAAATCTAGCATCTAACTTTAGGATGTTACTAGTGGACTCGTGCTTCTCTTTTTCTTTTGGATGCGGTATTCCCTTAGAACAATTCAGCAGAACTTTGTTAGCATGAGCCTCCAAACTAGAATAGCCTCTATAATTGATCCACATGGATCTTCACTGACCAAAACTTCATAGAGGTAAAACCCATTAGTAGACAGCAGCTGCTAGACTGCTCGAAGACCAACCCAAAAATATAAAGTGAGAAGGATCTCTTCAAATAGAAAGAGCCTTCTAAAGAAATTCATCATTGTTTGGAGAAACTCATGAAGGATCTCGCACAACGAACGAAGAAAGAGATGTCGAACTCAGAGAGAAAAGCTGAGCTGAAATTTTTTATGTTGTGTGAAATAAAGAGAACTGGAAGCCTATATATAAGGAAAAGGGAGAGTGTTAGACTCCCCCTAAAACTCAAAGTGGGATAGGAATATTCCCATCCCATAAGTGGGTTAGCCGTGTAGGTCACTTTGACGAGGCCCCTAACCATAAGGCAAGCCCTAGCAGGCTTGCCTTGTGCTGTAAGCTTGGGCTTGTGCGCAGCTCATGAGCTGAAAGTTGTGCATGCCCCACTCTGAACATCCAGTGTTTGTTTGTGGCCCACTCGCAATGGGAAAAATTCCCTTGCTCCACTCCGTGCATTTTTCCCAATTTTTTTTCTTTATTTCCTTTAATTATTAATTTGGTCCAATTAATATTTCTTCTAACGAATTCGACAAAAAATATTTTCAGCATATACCCATTCTATAGGTTCTTTACTTAGTCCGGTAAAGACCAATTAAACTTAGTTTCCCATCCAGGAACCTTTAGGCTCAGCGTTCCAGATCGATATGCTACCTGATAGCTCTAGACAATCAAATGGGCTTTTTAGCAAAGGCGTATGATCCCCTAATACTTGCAACGTCACATGCTTGTGACTTGATCCAGTTTTGCAGCAGTAATAAATACAATACACTCCTTCCATCAGGTTAAGTATCATTAAGTTTATTGAGCTCGAATAAAGTGTCAGCTCATGTAATAGTCGTAGCTATCCTGGAATTAAACTTGTTCATGAAGAACACTAGTCAGCCATTATGCATCAAGATTGACTAGAAACTCATTCCATCAATCTCATACTCTGATCAGAGGTTTATGAGTGTGTCACTTCAACAAGGGGCCCTAACGTACATCTCACATTATATCACTAAATTAGGAGTGATGAATCCCATCTTGACTACTCGGCTTACCAATATATGATCATCACTATACCTGTAATCACCTGTATCATCCTGATCGCTAGGGTATAGTTAAGTAAGACCCAAAGTATAGTAACTCCTATATAAGGTAACCAGTATCTCAAGTTTGAGGATACTTCTACTACTACTACAATAAGATGTGACACCAACGCATGGATATAGTTATTTCTGAGTGTCTATCTTTTAGCGGTCACTAATGTATTACTCGAATACATTCATGTGTTAAATCAAGGTACCACCTTCAGCTCGTGAGATTGGCTTCTTGGATCTGATCCAAAGAGTAAACCTAAACATGCTAATCTGTCCATTTCATTGATGTCTAGTCTCAATGAAACTATGACTAGGGATATTTAGATTATTCATAGTAACACATATGTGCAATTCTCACACCCCATAGCTCCCACTATGTCCTCGCACTTTTACATTATGAAATAATCACGGACTTTGTCTTATCAATGCAAATATATATAATATTATACATATATGATACCAGCGAGATACATAAATAAATTGAAAACACTAAGAAGAGACAAATATGCCTTAATTATTATTAATAATAATCTGGAACCGTTTGTACATTATAACTAATTAAAACATATCGCCCTAATTGTCTCTAGGGCATACATCATGTCTAACACTATGATGTTTATAATGATCACTCTATGTCAACTCATTAGATCAAGAGTTCTTTCCTTTGATCGAACTTGGAAATAACCAATCAAATTATTTTAAAGGAACCCGAATGTCCAATTGTTACATAATTTGATCATTCAAACATATTGAAAATTAGATTTGTAAAATCATGTTTAACAAAGTAATTAAACTAATACACACAAAAATTGCATATCTCTATGTAATACAATAAAATAATACATTACGTATTATATATAAATTTAATAAGTACACTTTTGAGAATCGATTTCTTCAAGTTCCTCTTGGCACTTTTCCACCGAATAAATGCTCCGGATTACGTGAGGGTTGCATCATTATTGACCATCTACAACATATGTCAAAAAGTCAATGTTAATTATTACGTAAATAATTAACTTAAATATATTACTAAAATATATTTTATATAATTTATAACACATATAAATTAATGCTTAAATATCACATAAATAATGAACAAAAACATATTTTGTCCTACTTTATATTTTCACAAATATGAAATAATTTAATCCTTATATAAATAGTTGATCAATTAAGTATAATACTAAAAATACTTGATCAAACTTATATAATACATATATAATTCAAATAATCATAACACAAATAATTAAAAACATAAATATATTACTATAATATATTCAATTACATTATACATCACATGTATAATTAAATTCAACCATTATATAATAATTAATTTGGATATTAATGATATCTTTTCATTTATGTAACTGATACAAATATATAAAGAAAATAATTATCAAAATTGTTCGACGTATGAAAAATTTTCAATTATTTTCCACTAGGTTCTAAATTATTTTCTAACCAATAGAAAATATTTTAAAAATTCATAAACTAATTTTCCATAATTTTTAACCATTTACTAACATAAAATAAATGAAAAATAATATAATGACCCTCAAAAAACTCGGAAAAAATCAACATTAAATCCAAAAAATATGAAAATGGGAGGGGGTAGAAAAATTTTCGGAGCGAAACAACATAATTTAAAAGGTAAAAACGTGAAAAAAAACATGTTGATCATCATAATAGTGCCACGTGCAGTCAAAGTATTGACTGCCACGTGGCATCCTACCATTTGATCGATCAACCTGAAATGGTTGAGTGAATGCCATGTGGCACTCTACCATTGTTCGGTCAACCCAGCATGGTTGACCAACCGCCACGTGGCATAACCATCCACCATGTGGTGTTTCACGGTTGGGCCACGTGTCTAACCATTGCACCGTAACAGTTCAGGTCACCGGTGCATGGCCAACGTTGACCGCCGGCATGCGGCGCATGTACACCACGGGCTGCCTTCCCTGTGGTTTTCGATCACCAGGTTTTTACAATCCAACTTGTTTTCACGTTCTGAGTGCGTTGGCGTAGTCCGTTTTATGAAAAAATAAATGGAAATTTTATATTTACACAAAACAATGCGAAAATCAAAAATTTTTCTAGTAAAAACATGAAATTTCCAGCCATAAACGAATTCAATATGATTATGATCATTTGTAATCACTGAATTTACTAAAAAACATCAAAAATACTACCTAACACTTTTGCTAAAACACTCCAAAAACTTGATTTTTCCACTATTTTTATATTTTTTTGTGTAATTCAAGAAGAATACGAAAATGAATTCTAGAAATCAAATTTCCAAAATTTTAAAATATGTAGAAATAGAATATACATATAAAATCACTGTATAACTAACCTGCTCTGATACAATTAATGAAAAATATAAATAGAAACGAATTCGGATTCTAACCTTTTCCATATGCCCAAGATCGAAGAACGTCGCATCGAATGCTGAATCGAATCCGTCTCACGATTTTTTGGAGTATGGATATGTATCCACAACTTCTTCAGCAACGAAGATCGATAACAATTAATTTGTGATGTTTTTGTCGTGAGACAAAAAAACCCGGGAGAGAGAAAATGGTTGGAAAATGAAAATGAAAATGAATGAATAATGAATTCATTATTATGAATTATATAATGATTCTAAACTTACACGCCCCCATTTCAAATATATATGAAATGGAGATAGATTAATTGTAATTATGTCCTTCAACTTTTAATCATTTGCAATTATTTTATTAAAATCTATAAGTTTTCAATTTAGTTCAAATAACTAAATTGGATCGGATCCTTTGACCCGATTGACCCGCTCACGGACCGATCGGGTATTTCCAATGGGATCAATCATCACACTTTTGATCTAATAGTGATAAAGTCACTATAGAATTTACCTTCAATTGTTATGTACTAATTAACCATTTTATATTTTATACATAATTTATATTAAAATATATCAATTTTAGTTATTTTAAATATCTAACAGCAACCATTAATCACATTTTTACCAAGCACTAAGGGGTCAGTTTGGCTGTGTTTTCCCAAATTATTTTTTTGAAAAGCTCCACTTTTAAGCTTTTGCTATACGTAACGTGGTTGATTTTGGAATAATCAAGTCAGATAGTTCCTAATTAAATAGTATGAAAGACCAAAATGTGTTGTTTAAAGCCAAAATATGCAGTTCTCTAAAAAAATTTGTGAGAGCAACTTATAGGGACAACAGCTTGAAAAGTATTTGCACTTTAGTCCTCAACTTTATTAATTCCCAATTTAATCCACTTCATTAAGTGGATCGGTTCCTTCGACCCGATTGATCAGCTTGTGTGCGAATAGTCTGTTTTCAACGCATAATGACAAGCTTATGCAACTGGCAATAAGAAACTACGTACATCTTTGGTTGGAGGAATAGAATAGAAATAGAATAGTTATTCCCTCTCTATTGGTATTCCATAAATTAAAGAATAGTTATTCCTACTAGGGATGAAAATGGGTCTTAATGGGGCAGGTAATGCATTCCCCATCTCCATACCCATTAAGGTTTCGGGGAAAAAATATTCTTTGTATCCATATCCATTAAGGATTCGGGGAATTTTTCTTCCATTTCCTTATCGGGGATTCTCCATTGGGTATCGGGTATTCTCCATTTCGCCGGTAAAATAAATAATATGTAAATATTTTCAAAGTTTCATACAATAAAAACTTCGAATCATTACTTAAAAATATTATTTGATCAAATTGTTTTAATGTTTAATGCTAAATAAATTTGAAGTCTTAATATATAATTTAAAAAGTCTATCACATTACATAATAAATCCTAAGAAAATAAAGATCAAACTTGAGATACAATGTTCAACATTCAAAATAAGAGTATAGATAAAAACATCAAAATCAACAATATTTGGTTCAATTCCACATTGTTCTTCCATTTATGTACATAACCTTTAGCGTTGTAAGGTTTGTAAAATTAAAAAAAAGACTTGGAATAAGTCCATATCCATATAATATAAACTACAGTTTTTATAAAATATAGAAAATATTTGCAGGTTTCGGAATAATTCGAGAAATATTTGAGGATTTTTCAATGGAGGTATATTGATGTCAGGTTCAGAGATTTATCGGATTGGGGAGTGCATTCCCTATCTCCATATCCATTAAGGTTTCGGGTACGAAAAATTCTCCACTCCCTACCCGTGGAGAATTCTTACCGAGGATTTCCCATCCTTATCGGAGTGGATCTCCATCGGATTTGGAGATGTGGAGCCCTGTTTTCATCCCTAATTCCTACACTTACATTAAGAATCGATATTCCCTATATTAAAGTTTTTAAAATTTACTAAAATATCCTTCTAATATTTCAACTTCATCTCATAACAGATGAGTAATCGAGCGTATCAAAGCTGCTGCAGAGAGAACGCGTTGACAAAAGAGAAAGGACGGTTAGACGAAACGTGCGAGCCAAATTCCGGTGAATGGAGAGAGGTAAGAGAAGGTGGATCAAGGTTGGAGCCATTGGAGTGTGGAATGTTTCTTCTCTTTTGACTTAGGATTTCCATCCGCAATTTTTTTTATTGATTTCAATCCAAACTTGAATTTATTTGGATTTTGAAATTAGGGATGTAATTGCGGTTGTTTCAAATGTTAGATTTCTACTGAAGGTGTTACTGATATAAAGAATTAGTTATCAGGTACTCTGTCTCTGCTGGAATTTATGCAGTGTAGCAGTGGTGATTGAAAGTGTATTTTATATCATTGTTTTACACATTTTTATATCATGAATAATATAGGTTAATATTAATCAACTTTTGCTTGGTTATTGTACATCAATTCAATATAAATATTTGTGATCAGTAGTTTTTAATAAAGCTAGGTAGCTCTGGTTATATGTTACTTGTTTGTTTAATATCGAAGGTGTAGCTTCACTGGTTACATATTGGATTACTTATGTTTAATTAGTTAATTGCCCACAAATGTGACTGATTCTTGTATTTTCATGTTATTTATAATTTAAATTTAATCAGTTGTAAAATGTTTAGAATATATTCTTGCACATAAATGGATGTGTTTTTAAGTGTTGATGTTGGCATTTGCAATATGTTCTTACATTTTTAGCAATGGTGATGTCACGAGGAACATTATATGAAATGATACCCTACTCTAATGTTTCAAAAGCTAACAAGTGAATGTGAAAGTAAAATGGTATGTTATTTGTTCCAAGATGTTGAAAGTTTGCTTAATCATTATGTAGAGGCTAAAATTACAAAAGGATAAAGACAATGTGGAAGAAATTAAATAAAGAAAATACAAGTAATGTGTTTAGAACTTGTTGTATGATAATATGAGTTGGTTGTTTGTGGAAGAATCCCACAGAGAACTTTACTGTTGCATTTAGTTTTGGACTTTGTGAAAAGTGCTATTGAATTGTATGATTGTTTGGGTTTTGAAATCTCAATGGCAAAGGCTTTGTGTGTACCAAACTAGACAAGTAGCCGACTTTCCTTAATTTACAAGGTAATTAGTTCAATGCTCTAATTTGTGTAATTTACTGACATTCAAATTGAGACTTAATAATGTCTATGTTGGACTTAATATATATGTTTTGTGCTTACATGTGTAGATAGTCTTTAACTATGAAGATAATTTGCATCTAGTTACTTTTCAAAGACTACTTTAACCTCTGCTCTCTGTTAGAGGCTAGTGCTAGGATCAAGCAGTTACAGAAGTAGAATATTTTATACTTTTTGGTGTAAATTATTATTCTTACATGAATTAAGATGCTTTCTATCTTTAAGTCAACTTATGGTCATTTTCTCAAACTAACTATGTGTAAGGTTTTGTCTGGAAGGAGCAAGACTTGTTGAATGGATATAAATGCTATGAACTAGAACAATTTCATTGAGTAAAGGTGAAAGCAACTTAGCAGATGTCTCTACTATGATATTAGTTAAGACAATGCTACTTGAGTTTATCCTATTGTAAGCTTCTGTGTTTTTATTCTTGCATTCTTGAAGTATATTATGGAAATTTTGGATGACGAAATTTGATGTGTTAGTAATTGTTATTTTTATTGGATGTTCAGTGATGGCCTGATTGAGTTTGATTTCATCCAAAGAGTGAAAAAAATCACAGCTATTTTGACTCTATGGTTACAAATGTGGACCGTTTTGAATTGGTTTATGACAGTAGCTGCTACTCTTTCTTTGGTTCATAGGTATAGACCTAGAATTAGATCTTATGAGTTGAATGCTCATAGGAAAAGAGATTACATAAGAAGGCTTATTCAAGGTAATGAAAGCACATGCATTAGTGAATTAAGAATGCACAACAAGCTTTTCATAAGCTATGTGAGATGTTAGAAAGTTTTGGGGGAATAAGAGCATAAAAAAATATGCTCTTTGATGAACAAGTGGGTTTGTTTTTGCACATTCTTGCCCATCATCAGAAGAATCATATTATTCGAACTAACTTTCAAAGGTCAGGGGAAACTGTGAGTCGAAACTTTCATAAGGTGTTGGATGCTCTTATGCATTTACAAGCTCATTTTTTAAAAAAAGTCTACACCAATTCCTGTGAGACTTAACGTCTGGGGGATGGCCCACTAAGACACAGAGATTCGGGTTCGGGATAAGTTGTTTATTTCTTAAATGATCACGCTATATTACATCTACAGAAAACCGTATTTTCTTAGTTAAGCATATTCGCACTTAGGTCATTTTTTGGAGTTTATGTGCATGATTCACGTATAGAAAAAGCAGTAAACCCATCCACAAAACAGTAAGTAAATGCGGAAAATAAATGGGGAAAAGTAAAGATTACAAAAATTACAAAAATCGGGGGATGCAACCGCCAGCTAACCTATTAATTACATTTTCTCAAAAATATATGCAATACCCGAAGGAAAATAAAATCCTAGGCATACATCTAACCTGCACTCACAAAGGTTAGCACGAGATATCACACGTATGTTCGATTTGATTTTAGCGAGGCCCGTGTAGCCCAATTAAAACATCGAAGATTAAAGTTGTTATTTTAAATAAAAATAGTTCATTTTTATTTACACTTATGTTGATCAATTTTATTAGTGAAAATGATCGCATGGCATAAGGTAAGGTCTGTTATCCGAGAATAATTTTAATTCCCTTCGTTGGGGCATTCTAACATAAAAATTAAAAAGAAATAAAAGATGAAGAAGAGAATTACAACATTTACAATAATAAGGAATAAAAATAATTCATATGTCCACAAATAAAAATCAAAAAGAGATGAAGCAGATGAAAGTACGGAATTCGCAATTCTAGGAACTCAGAGGCTTACCCTTTCGATATGAATCCACTTTGGCGTATCCGTTCGATCCTCGGGAGCGTTCCTCATTCGTATTGGTTTAGTTGTGATTTAATTAGAAAATAAATGTTTATTTATCCAAAAAGATAATCAGACTCGGGGTTCTAAATTTGTTTTAGACCCAAGAATATCTGAGGATTTAAGAAGAAATTTGATTTTAAGATGAAGAAATTTGGGATCCAAATGTGTTTTGGATCCAAGAAAATATTAGAAGAAATGAAGAAATTATTGCTTATAGTGTTTGTCAGTGAAAATCAGATTTTTTTTTCTGAAATTTAAAGCCCCCTTCAATCCAAAAATGTCTAACTATATATAGGAAAATCACAGAAAAATCCAAAAAGGTAAAAAAGTTTAGCGAGGTGTAGTTGGCTAGCTCGCCAGAGAGGCTGGCGAGCTCGCCAACCTCTTTAGCGAGGCCAGCCTCGCCAAGGAGTCTAGCGAGCTCACCAGACTCGCTAGCGAGCCTCCCCAGGGGGTTTGGCGTCTAGATTTTTTGGCGAGGCTTGCCTCACCGAAAATCATCGAGGCCAGCTCTGGACCTAGTTTTTCATGGTATTTTTGGATTTTTTTTATGTATTATTATATTTTTTAATTAATTTCTGAATTAAAGAAGAAAAAATAGAAAAATCCTTTTAAATTCAGAGACGAGGAAAACTCCCATTTGAAGATTGACGGACGGTCAAAAATTGTGTGATTCGAGGAGAAATATCCCGAAAAGTCATCATCATTGAACGTGCGAGCTGGTACAAAATCATGTGCTCACAGCCATCTCGGACCACCTCTCCACCATGGCAGTCAGAGCAACATGCAATAAATGATGCATCTGGCTGGGGAGCACGCTCGCGATATCCCCAAAACCTGTGGCCTAGATGGCCGCCTCCAGATCCGTGTCCCTCCGTATCCAGGACCACCAGGCACTCAGAGTGAATATCCCTGTAGTGTTTGATACGTGTATAATTACACTTAATATCATATTAATTTTACACATTAACACTATGAATTAAGCCATTTTTATACTTCACATAAAAGATTTCATGTGGTATGTAGTTGATTTTTATGCAAATGTAGACACTAGGTAAATCTTGGGAGTAAAATGATCTAAAGTGGAATTCTATGAAAAAAGAGTGAAAAATGTGCAAAAAGATGCGTGGAACTTAAAGATTTGGCTTAGGATCGAAGTTGTCAAAGATCGGTGAAGTTGCAAGGAGAATACTGAAGAAAATGCATTTCACGGTCGCGACAATCATTCGCGGTCATGACTTGTATACTTCAGAAACAGAAGTCTGCCAATCAAAGATTCACGGTCATGACTTGGATGGTTTTCTGGTTTTATCTTCTTAACTACCAACTGCCAGATAAGCATGATCAACCGCCATCAACTACCAATGAAAAGATACTTATCAGAAGTCAACCAATCATGAAAAGGTGCCTATCCATTATGGATTAAATCAAAGCTTCTCAACCAATCACAATGAAGAGATGCAATCTTTCACCAATGGACACAACCCTTCATTTGGATAGATGCAACCCTTTGAACTCTATAAATAGGGTTCCTATCATTACGAATTTCGTGCACCACCACAACACAGAGTGTAGAAGAAAGGGGTGAAAGATAGTGTATAGTGTATAGATAGAGAGTTCGCTACGTTCATAAGTGTTAGCGAGAAAATGTTTAAGTGATTCAAATCCTTGTTTAGATTACTAGATTTCTCTATATTCTCGAGCGATTATTGTATAAGTGTACTTGCAAATCACTTATCAATAAAAGTTTTTATTCTTCAATATTCGTTTGTTCGATATTCGCAAAGAATAGCATCCTATAAGAGGTTCTGTATAGGTCGAGATAGAATTCAAAGCAGATGCAGGAATTGCGGGAATTGATGACTCCCATTAAAGAGTGGATATGGTTTGATCAACTTTAGCTTTCACTTGCATGCCTTACAACTTTGCTTTGCTTTCTACTTATACTTTCTATTTAGAAGTTTATGATATGTTTATGTGTCATAATGTGAATTTCGTGTTAAGTCATTTATGTTAATCAAGTTATATGCGTTGGAGTTAATTTTAAGAGTAATTTCGGGGTTAACAATATCGTGTATAATCACTGGATCTGTGATATAACGCTATTTAGTGAGCCAACATTTTTTGAATGGTAACTTGCTAAATGTGGCTATGTGGGAGTGACCCGTACTAATTATAGTATTGACGTTGTCCAGGTTTATATAATTGTCTTAATTCGTTTGCGCTAGATTTAGAAAAGTCATTTCATGTGTTGCTCTACGACGAATAATTGAACATCTGAGTATTTAGAACCGAGTTTGTTAGATTAGTTTAGTGAATCGTAACATCTTTGTTGAACTTGCATTCTTTCTCTGCTATGCCTATTTCATAGGGAAAATCTATATATTTAGATTTTCTAATCTTTCATACCTATATTTACTCATTTTTCATTCTAACTCTTCTTTCCTAAAACTTTACTTCATTATATTTTATTTTCCTTATTTTATCTTCCTTGTTGATTTCTAGAACTAGCCCTTCCCTGTGGGATCGATATCTTTTAAAACTACATCGTAACTATATACTTGCAGTTATCATCATTTTCTTATTTGATAAGAGGTACTGACAACACCCATATTTTTCGTGAACAAGTTTTTGGCATCATTGATATATAGCCGAATCCTGTGAACAAACTATTAAACTTATCAGTAGAAAAGTGGCAAACAATGTTCAAGAAGCAATGCAGCTGCAAAACGAAAAAGAAAAGCAAAAGGATTAGTCTTCAAATACGACACTACGACGATGCATTATCCCGTAAAATCGTGGGAAAGGGGGCGGATGAACCCGCAAATCTAAATTTCATGTTGGAACGCAAATATTATGCAAAACATCAATCATTTATTTCATAAACATAAGCCAAAAATGAAGAAAAGTCACAAACATGGCGCGGAATAAAAACTATTGAAGTTAACATCGGTGTCGATGTTGCAACAATGACACCGATGTACCTAATATCGGTATCAATGTTGGGTTTGAAAACCTAACATTGGTACCGATATCAGGGTTGCTGAAGCAGCAACCTCTTCCCTCGCTTTCCGGCCAAAATCTTGCCCAAAAACAAAAAATTCAATGAAATAAACATACCAAACATGTCCACAAGCCTAAATACTACCTATTCCTTAAGCAATTCCGCGCAAAATTGATTCTAATTCGAGTTTGAAACCAAATTCCTAAACTATTCGAAATTGGAAAAAACGGGAAAAATAAAGGATTCACAGGTTACCTCGATGTTCGAGACATGCTCGTACACTCTCAGGATGAGGGAAGTAATGGGGGAAGTAAGTGAATAGCCCATGAACTTGTCTAAAGCATTGAAATCGTATCCTCGAACCATGGAGCACGATTGGAGTAACGAATTCCCTGGTTGAACGGGGAGAGAGGAGGCTGCGATGTTGCGGGGCTTCTTGCCTTTTGTTTTAGTCCTCATGGCGGTGGTCGGATTGTCTCCGGAAAAGGGAAGAAAAGAGGATTTGGGAGGAGAAAATCGAAGAAGAAGAAGAATGAGAAAAGTTGGTTTTTTCGGATTTTAAACATTCTACCACTGCAATGTCGATGTCGGTACCGATATTGTAACATCAGTACCAATATTGCAACATCGGTATCGATGTTGCATTTTAGCACTTCATTCGATTCTCATTTTTGCAGGATTAAACCACATCGGGGTAAGTTTTTACCATGACAACATGCAGATGAAAGAATTCACATAACCATGGACCTATTACAGTCCAAATTTACCGACTTACTACGGTCAATGGACCTATTACGGTCCACATTCCCCGACTTACCATAGTTAATGGACCTATTATGGTCCACATTCCCCGACTTACCACAGTCAACGGACCTATTACGATCCACATTCCTCGACTTACCACAGTCAACAGACCTATTACGGTCCATATTTCCCCGACTTACCACATTCCCTGACTTACCATAGTCAATGGACCTATTATGATCCACATTTCCCTGACTTATCATAGTCAACGGACCAATTACTGTCCACATCCCCTGACTCACCGCAGTCAACGGACCTATTATGGTTCACATCCCCCGACTTTCCGCAATCAACGGACCTATCACGGTTCACATTTCCCTAACTTACCACTATTAACGAACTTATGGCTGTCCACATTTCCCCGACCTATCATAAGTCAATGGACCCATTACGGTCCGCACTTCCCCGACTTACCATGGTCAACGGAGCTATCACAAAAGTCGACATGAAAACATCGCAGAACCAGCAACCTTCCAGGAGTGCCATGAGACCAGTCACATGACACTACGATGCAAGTTCCCGAATCATCACAAAGATCCCACATCAGGAAGTGCCAACCGCGACAGGTCAGGTATCATCTCTAAACCCCGCTGCTCTTTCAATCGTGAGATCATACTGATCAAATAAACAGTAGTGATCCCACGAAGGGCAGCCTATGAGCACAGGATTTTGATCCCCACTCGTGAGTTCAATGATGAAGCTGTAAGTTATTTTCCTTTGCTAATCTTTCACTTTGACAGGGTCTCGGAGGTCCTCGTGAAAAGCTTTCTTCGTTTCTTTTAAAGCTTAGGCAGTTCTTTTTCACTCAGACCAGTCACAATTAGGATAAAAATAAGCCTAATGCCCATACTGATTTCACAACATCGGTATCGACATTGGTAACATCAACGTCAGCGTTACAACAATGACATCAATATTGCCATCTTACTTGAAACTAAGCTCGGTTTTAGCCAAAATCTTCTTGGGAAAGGTAATACCAACATCGACTTTAACAACGTCGGTACCGAACATCGGTTTCAGCATTGCCACATCAGTACCGATGTCACTGAGTCAGCAGAGGCAGAATTGTAGAATTTCGGTAATAATGGATGTAAAAGTCTTTTAGGGCCCTTGTACCCTTAGTTGACCTCTCTAGCATGCTGCACATTGTAGAGTGGCTCTGGAAATGGTTATTCTCCCTTAGATTGGGGGGTGAAAAGTGAAAATGTGGGTGAATATGAGGATTTTTAGGAATTTGGATTGAGGGGAGCTCTCCTACATAAGGAGACTCATATCTAGACAAATAGGGGGACTTAGACTAGAGAAAAAGGTCTGAATTCTGGAGAAAACAACATTAACAAGAGAGCTTTATTTGTTTTCAAAAGGTTCCTTTGCATTTGTAAGTGTTTTAAGTTAATTTTAGGGTGTAATCATTAAGTTTAAGTTACATTTTCTTTAAGAGAGCTAAAGGAAGTTCATAGAAAGGGTATGAATTTGGGATTTTTGGGATTTCTCTAGGCAACCTTGAGGTTGAGACTCACAAAAATGGAAAAATTAAAGGAAACAATGTCTTTAACTCATGCTACTTTATGTCATCTTTGCTAAGTTTTAACTCAATAAAACTTAGTGGAGAAGCCTTTTACATAATCTTTAGATACATAAGAGTCCATATACTTTCACTTTAGGGAGAACTATTTGTCCCGCACCTTGGTTTTCCTTAAGTCAATTCACTACCCTACAAGAAGAAAGAAACAAAGAGGGCTTCCCGGAGGAGCTTTGCGGATCTCGAAGAAGTGGATTCTCAACTACGGGTTGAGCCTCTGAGTTCCTAGAGTTGTGTCTTATGTTATTTGATGTTTTTATGCTGTTTTGAAAGTGTTTAAGTGTTTGCAGTTTTCCCCTTGTATTCTGGAAAATTTAGGCAACGCTGATGTCGGCGTTGCAACGTTAGTGTCGGTGTTACCATGTTAACACCGACATTGCAACACCGACGTCGGTGTTAACTTTATTTTCCAGAACTTTAATTTACATATTATGCACTAGTGATGGGTAATTAACTAAAAATGACTTATTTACATTAACATCTTGAGATCAGTAGAATATTTATGTGCTATGTTAGTCTTTTGGACATATTCCGAGGGAAATTAATATTTAATCTGCGGTTCCCTCTTAACCAAGATAAAATTATTACCGTGTCAGAAATCCCTCGAAATATGTACGAAAGAAAAGCATCTATGTTCATGAGCCTAGAATTGTTTACGATTTCCATTTATTTGTGAAAAATTAAGTTTCGACTAGGAAACCCCCACGAAGGGAACGCCCCCTTCCCGGATATCCGACCAGAAAAAATTCACATGCAGCATTTTCATTAATAAAATGAGCATCATACTTGTATAAAATGGATCGTTTTTATAACAAAAATCACGAGCCTTTGTCATCACTTTCTTATTTAACTCGACCACACGGGGTCTTCCAAATATTCAAACTGAACATACTTGGTGCATTGGCACATATTTATGTTGTGAAAATATATTGTGCTAACCTTTGTGGATGCAGGTAGATTAGGTTAGATGTATGTTAAGATTTAATTTCCTTCGGGTATCGCACTTCAATAAAAATTGTGTATTTGTTAAATCGGTTGTATAATAGGGTATGGATGTATTCGTTTACCTAGATCTCATGTATTTTAGGCAATTTGTATTCCCCATCCCCAAAATATATAAATAACCCCCCCTAGACTAGGCGCATTTACTTTCCTACGTGTTTACTTTCCGCACTTATTTACTACTTTCCGTATGCATGTTAAATATAACTTGAAAATGACTTAGAATGGGATACCATAATATTGGAAAATGGTAGCCAATTGCCTAATATGACTAAAAAACAACGAAATAAGTAACTCATCCGAACCCGAATCTCTATACTACAGTATCGTTTAGGCTTAACGGATCTAGGCTGTACCGAATTTCCAGGAAAAGCTGATCCAGGTGGTGACTTTATATAACGTAGGCTAGAGGTTTAGGCCTCGAGTCTTTGGAATCTTTTCCAACACCACAACACACTTTTCCAAAACCCCACGTCCCATCTCACGGGGGCCGGCGCCTCATGGCGACCACGCGGGTAGAACGTCGTCCGCTCACAATAGCCAACATAAATTCCTAATCTCCTTTGAGGACCCATTTTAGTCCTTTGAGGTGGAGTAATTGGTACATATACCCCACAATCAAAAACTCTAAGATGAGAAATATCAGGTTCATGACCATAAATTAATTGTAATGGAGAATACTCATGGTAACTTACTAGTCTTAATTTTATAAGATTTGCTGCATGTAATATTGCATAACCCCTTACTGTACTAGGGAGATTTGTTCGCATAATTAATGGTCGTGCAATTAATTGCAAACGCTTAATAAATGATTCTGCTAGACCATTTTGTGTATGAACATATGCTACAGGATGTTCAATTTTTATCTCTATTGACATACAATAATCATTGAATGTCTTAGATGTAAATTCTCTAGCATTATCAAGACAAATTGTCTTAATGAGATAATCAAGAAATTGTGCTCGTATTCTTATAATTTGGGCAAATAATCTTACAAAAGCCATATTTCTTGATGATAATAAACATACATCAGACCATCTTGTTGAAGCATCAATTAAAACAATAAAATATTGAAATGATCCACATGGTGGTTGAATCGGTCCACGTATAACACATTGTATGCGTTCTAAAAATACTGACAATTCAGTTCCGACCTTAACTTTAGAAGGTTTTATTATTAATTTCCCTTGCGAACAAGCAGCATAAAAAAATTTATTATGTTGAATAAACTTCTGGTTTTTCAACGGATGCCCATGTGCATTTTAAATAATTTTTCTCATCATTATCAAATCAGGATGACCTAGTCGTTCATGCCAACTTTTATAAGTATCTGAATCTATAAACTTCTGGTTTATAGTCAAATTTACCTCAATTATATTAATATATGTGTAGTACAAACCAGATGAAAGAGTATAAAATTTTTCAAGTATACATTTTTTACTTGAAATAATTTTTGTAATATGAGGACATTCTTTGTTGTCTTCCTTCTCAGTTTCAATATGATATCCATTTCTGCGAATATCTTTAAAACTTAATAAATTTCTGTGAGAATTTTGGGAAAATAATGCATCATTTATAATAAGTTTTGTTTCTCTTTGTAACATAATATTAGCTCTTCTAGAGCCTTCAACCATTTTTGTTTTACCTGATATTGTGGTAACAATTGTTTCACCCATTTTTAGAGTGGAAAAATATTTCGCCTCTTTGGGAATGGTATGGGTAGTGGCACTATCCACAATACATAAATTTGCTTCATTTACCTTGATGTTATATAATACCGGGAAAGAATTCATTTTCTTCATTAAAGAAATAAAGATAAATTATTATTTATAAAATAAAAATTACATTAAACATAATGTTAAGCAATACATATTTCAAATGCATAAAGTAAATAAATTATTATTATTCATATTTTTCCTTTCCACTAGTGTTCGGTAATAGAAAATCTTCCAATTCAATATTTGTCATATTAATTGGGTCATTATTGTCCAATATTAAATTAGTTTTTGGTTCAGCACTTTTCTTAAGATCAGTCTGGTATAAGGCTACTAGATGTTTAGCAGTTCTACAAGTTCGTGACCAATGACCAGTCATACCGCATTTATAGCATTTATTCTCATTACTTTAATTGTTACGCTTCTGGTGGCTATTATTATTTTTCCACTTCTGGTGAGAATTATTATTATCATATCCTCTACCATGACCACAACCTCTACCTCAACCACGACCATTTCTGCAGCCGCGTCCATTATAATTGCCATTATTACTATGAACTATCGCATTTTCTTTCGGTAATGGATCTGTTCCTGTGGTTCTAGTTCATGGTTTTCAAATACCAATTGATTTCTTTTCTCAGCTAAAATGAGAGCAGCAATTAATTCACTGTACTTCTAATAGCCTTACATTCTATATTGTTCCTGCAAGATAACATTATTTGGATGGAAAGTGGAAAATGTCTTTTCCAGTAATTCATCGTTAGATTTTGGCTCTCCACATAATTTCAAAATTGAAGTAATTCTAAAAAGTTCACAATTATATTCACTTATAGATTTTTTATCTTGTAATCATAAGTTATTCCATTCATATCGAGCTCGTGGTAGAGATACTTTCTTTAAGTGATCATACCTGTCTTTCAGCTGTTTCCACAGATCTGCAGGATCTTCAACAATCAGGTATTTTGCCTTCAAGGTGATGGCGGAGAAGTACTAGATCCAATGTGTTATGTTGTGCTGAGGCATTATCATTTTCAATGATATATCTTTCAAGACCCAGTGATTTTAAATTTATTTTTGCATCGACCACCCAAGTTAAGTAGTTTTTCCGGATACATCAAGAGGAGCAAAATCAAGATTTTTCAAATGAGACATATATGAAAATAAAATCACACCTTACTTTAGGAATATTTGGTTGGATTTTTTATAGAGCAAAGTTGTGCTGATAACGTGTTGAAAATGTATTAGTAATGAAATACTAATACAAGGAAATTGTAACAACAAAATGAAAATTATAATAACAAAGAATTAGAGAGTTTGAATAAATGAAAGTTGTATAATATTTTGATGGTGTATTTGATGAATAAACTTCTTACTTATTTATAGTAAGAAAAGGGAGACAAAACATTAAATGAAATGAACTTGCACATTAACGACATGAAGTTGGTTGTCTAATGTGGGCTTAAAATATTAATGATATTTTGTAAATGCCTAATTATTTAACAATTTTTACTTTAAAATTTTTAATCCAAGAGGACTTACTTTATATTTCACCTAGGTCTTTTGAAAGTCTAGACAGGCCCTGCAAACCACATCCAACAACATTGGAAAGACATAGTAAATATGAAATATTTTGATCTTAGAAGAAAATATGTAATGCTTTGAAATTTGAAAAAAAAAATCTAGATTGAGCATGAGTTGAGATAGGAGAGAGCATTGATCGGTTAAGTCTATAACTGAACCAAATAAACCAAAAACTTAATAACAAAATTATTAGACCTAATACCGAACCTAATAGATTTGGGTTCGGTCCGGACAGAATCAAAATATTTAGGTTCGATTCGGTTCAGTTTACTATGGAACCAAAATTGTTTTTCTTGTTAATAAAGTAATTTTTATTTGATCAATAAATTTATTCATATATTCTCAAATATAATAAATCAGTGCCTCAATTGAAATGAAAAAGATTCAACACTCATTTGAGTAAGAAAATAATTCTAGCACTAACATATATTAAAACATAAAAAAAATTAACATTCCAGTGATCTCCGTTAATTAGGCTTTAGTATGTAATTTCTTAAGTTTTTTTAGATATAACAATTATAACATTATAAAACATAAATAAAAAAATTCCAACGTTCATTTTTAGTTAGATTTTTAGTATGAAATTTCCTAAATTTTTTTATATATATTTATATGTTATTCTAATTAGGTTCGATTCTTGGTCTGCTTGGTTTTTTTCCTCAAAACTTAGAACCAAATCGAGAACCAAATTAGCGAAACACAAGAATCAAGGACTGAACCAACTAAGTTAGGTTCAGTCTGGTTTGATCCTTAAATATAAGTTTGGTTCAATCCATAAGGTATCTTGCTCTCCCCTAAGTTGAGATGCCCATGGCTGGCTCTATAAGATTATAATCTGTTCATTTCAACACTTATAATAACTGTATAATTATAAATTTATATTGAAATAAATATATTTCATTTTAATTCAATCCAATACAAATTGTTTTGTCCTTTTCACCTTAAATTTGGTTAAGTTCAATTAAGTTAAATTAAGTTAAGTTTATTTCAGTTTAGTTTAGGACCATTAATTCCAATTCAGTTAAGTTAAGTTAAATTCTATTCAGGTCCATTAATTCTAGTTTTAATAATAATTGTGCTTTATAAAAATTTAAAAGTAATAGTAATAATAAAAAACAAAAAAATTAAAATATTAATATGGAAATAATTATAAAATAACGCAGTTAACAATAATTATAAACATATTAAGAATAATTTATAAATAGTAATAATTATTGATGTTATTAAAATAATAATATTATTAATATCACTATAATATAATAATATTTTAATTATAATCATATTATTTATTAATTAAAAAATGTGATGTGAGACATTAACATGAAATTATTTATTAATTAAAAAATACTATTACTTTTATTGTTTATAATCCAATAATAAGTAATAGTTTTACATTGCAAGAATTCAAGCTATTTGTGAGAGTAAAAGTTGTCACGAAATAGTAAAAAAATTGTCACATAAACTAATATGTGACAGTAAATAATGGCCACAGTGATTGTCACGCTGAACACCGTTACTAAAAGTATTTTTTACAAATGTAACAACAAAATATTATCACAAAAAATGTCATTTTTCATAATCATAAATTACTATCACATTAATACATTTGTTACAATTTTTGTTGTTACAAATAGACCAAGTTATCATGTTTTTTGTGGCAATTGAAATTAAAATCACAAGACAACTTTAATTACTTGTCACAAAAAATTATTTTGTGACTATTTTTTATCGTCACGTAATATGCAATATGGTAAAAATATTTTTTTTGTAACACAGTCATATCAATGACAATTTTTCTTGTCCCCATATGGTTACAAAGTTAAATTGTACAAATTAACAAAGTTAAATTGTACAAATTAAATATTTGTAACAACTATTTAATGTACAGTTTAGGTTAAAAGGAACTCAAATTTACAGAATCATTCAACATGATTCTCAAACACAAAAAGACGATAAAATTGATTCTGTCATGGTTAAGAATGAATTTCAAGTCATGTAAGTGCAATTTTTTTGTTATAAAAAAGTGTGATGGTGCAAATCTATAAAAAAAATCAAGCTAATATAAATAAATAATAGATTGTATTGGAGAAAATATTTACAATAAACCTTGTACAAAAGCATTTCTTCATTTGCTCATGTGTTATACTATGTGCGTGATCACTGTTTTAAAAATCCCCACCTAGGTGCTATTTTAATGGTCGTTGTCCGGCTACGCCTAGCACTTAAACCTCGCCGATTAGCATCTAGTCCCGCCTAGGCCCCGATCAATCCCCGCCTAGGTCTTTGGAGGCTCCGGCTGCTCGACTAACGCCTAGCGCTTTTTTAAAACACCTTGTGTGATATTCACATCTTAATGTTCCTTGGCATGCTCCCATAATGTCAACCACTTTAGAAGCACTAGTGATAAAAGAGAAATTCAAATAAAATCAACTAAACTCAATCAATTAATGAAAAAATAAATAAGTTTATTAAATTTTGAGAATCAAGAGAGAGTGTTTTTAACGATCACCGAATGAAGTATTTGGTGATTGTTAAATTATTAATCTCATGTTGGACAATCTATCTTAATCCTTTGTGTTGTTCAATATATCTATTCTCGACCTTTTATCCTAAAACAATTCATACAAATTTACAAATTTTTGATAAGTAATGAAGTATTCTAGTCGAAGCTACAAGAACGCTAAAACTACAACACAACTTGAGAACGAGAACGAAATCTTACATGCTAGAAAGAAAACAAAAATTGAATACAACCCTTCCAATGATGTTGACAAAACGCCTTACAATGATGTTGAAAGGAGTGATCAAGTTCCAAATTTTCCTTGATCAATTTAAATAAAACTATTTGGAATATTTTCTTTATTAAAACTAAATAAAAAGATGGTGGAAAAGTAAGGAAAATAATTTAAAGAAATGGGGGAAAATTTTAAGCTGCATAGGAGGAAATTAAAAGATAGTTACCGTGTGTAAAAAGGGGAAGGATAATAAATAGAGAAAATTAAATGGGGAAATGGGGAAAGTGGTGAAAAATACTAATCTGTAAAAAAACATGACACTAAATAAGAAATTAAAAAAAGTCTAATACCAGAGTTTTAAAGTAAAAAAGGGGCAAAAAAAACACTAAGTTAATTCGAGGGAAAATGTAAAAGTAGGGAATGGGAATAGGAATAAGAAAAATGGGAAGTTTGTGAAAATCCTAACCAGCAAAAAACAATGCAAATAGGAAAATCAACAAAGAATATTGTTTCAAGTGAATTTTATACTCATGAAATAAATGAATTATCTGTAACAAGATTCTTTCTTATGTGGTCACACAGATAGGTTTCGTGACGTAAAATATTGTTGTAACACATTCTAAAATTTAAGTTATAATAGTTTCAAGTATAAAATATATATGTCACAAAAATATTTGTTTCAAAATAATTACATTGTCACAAAACAAATGAATTATTTGCAACAAGGTCACACAAATAGTTTTTGTGACAATAAAAAATTTATTGTAACATATTTTAATTTTTAGGTTACAGCATAAATTGAAACAGAAAAATATAAGTTACATGTAAAAAAATTATCATAAAACATCTATTATTTGAGAGAATATTATCAACAAATTTCACAAAATTAATTAATGTGATAATATATAAGTTATTGTAACAAATAGATTTTTTGGACAATTTTTGTGACAATAAAATAGTTGTCACATATAGTGTGATTTCTACTGGTGTTAATCCAAACTATATTCATGTGTAATTGTAACAATGCTTATTAGTTGAATGACAAAATTATAATTCGATTTTATGCACTATAATAATTTTTATAGTTATTTTTATTAAAATTATTTTTTATTATTAGATACATGTAGTTATAATTATAATTATAACTATTTTATATATCGATACTTATTTATCATAATATATTAGAATTATTATTTAAATTTACATTAATTATAATTAATATTTCATTAAAACTAGTTTTATTATAGTCGTGCATTTAATTTTATTATTTATAATTATTTATCATCACATATTATACTAATTAACTAATATTTTTAGTACTATTTTTAATGTTTAGATTAGTTATTTATTATTATTTAATATTTATTGGTTTTATTATTATTTTAATAATTAATGTATTATTTAATGTTCAATTCAGTTCATAATCTATCAAATTTTAATTCAATTATATTGAATTTAGTTTAGTTCACATCAGTTAAAAATTAAATAGGACAAATCTTTACCTCGACGGAATATGGATTGAAGCAAAGAATAGCAATGCAACAATGCTTCATGGACACGGTAAAAGCCTCTATCCTTAATTAGGTAAAAATCTAAATAATTTAAGGAAAGACTCCTGAATGAGCAGGGATGGTAACGGGTCGAATCCGGATCAGATCCAACATGGACTCGCTCTGGATCCGTTTGAATATACTAGACCCGGATCCGTTGGATCTATAATTTTAGGATCCAGATTCAATGGATCCGGGTCCATAAACGGATCAAAAATGGGTCCATGTAATTAACATTTAATTCATAGTTTCAGCTTCCATACTTTTACCTTTCACCTTATTTCAAATAGTTTACATATTCATTTAATTATGTTTATGCAATTTGACTTACATAGATCTCAAAAAATATTAACTATCCAATATTTTTGAGTTAAATAATAAATAAAAAATGTATAATCAATCTTTAATTACGGATCCGGGTTTCATTATAATATCCGGATCCAAATCCATATATGTTTTCTTGGACAAGGATCTATAAAAATAAGATCCATATCCTAAATAACAGATCCAGATCCACGGATCTGGATCGGGTCCAGGACCCGTTATCATCCCTAAAAATGAGTGTTTAATAGACATGATGGCGGATTTCAATGCCCACCCAAACTCATAATGTTGGTCAAGTTTAGGAAATGATTTTTTGAACTTGTTATATCTGACTTGAACCTATCAAATACCGCAAAATATGTGGGTTGGGTTTGTGATTAGTCACAAATTCCTTTGTGCGGGCCTCCAATTTTTATATGTATATGTGTGTGTTTGTATAGAGAGAAAGAGAGGAAAATACAAAGAAATGCAACAAAGAATTTATTTTTACTTGTACATACAAAAAAATCATATTTATGCTTTTCAAAAAAAAATTTGTTATTTTTTGTGTCAATAAAGTTTGGAAATGATTTTATTTTTACCTACTTTTTCTTTACCTAGTATAATACCTCTTCAACCAGTTTTTTCCTACATTTTTCATGGAGGTCTTACACTTGTATAAGACTCTTATACCTGATATAAAAGTGATATAAGGTTTTTATACAACTTATTGTCCATTAGTTTTCACAATTATTTTAAAATATCCGCAAAAATCATCATTCAAATGCCTTATACCTGGTATATAACAATTTTTCTTATACATGGCCTTATACCAAGTATAACGAAAAGTATGTAAAAACAAATATATTAAAACTTTTTAACACGAAAGAAATACATTTATTTATAAAAGCATAAAATATAATTCTTTTTACATTTAAAAGCAAAAATAAATTAGTTTTTTTTTTTCAATCTCTAAGCATCGCTAAAATATATAAGTACATTTCCTTGAGTGTACTTGAACCCAACCCAATTCAACCTAGCTCGAGCCCGAAAATACTTTAGGTGGATTGATATGGGTTTAGGATGAACATTAATGTTTAAAAGCCCGCTAGGCTCGGCCCGATCCAACCCTGCTCATGAATACTTCTATTTAATGAATATGTAATGAGTAAGAAGATACCCAACAATCAAACATTACATAAGAATTCTCTGAAAATATATTCATTTTGAAGAAAAATAATTCACTTAATTCATTCTGCGTTGTTGAATATTATGCACGA
>CATIWQ010667044.1:0-19908 GCA_949673415.1 Euphorbia schlechtendalii
GTATAGCTCCACAATAACTGTTGAAGGGTACTTCAGTTAAAATATTGTAAAAGGTTTACTCTTCACCAGAAGAAGAGTTAATAGTGGATTAAATCTTGGATTGGAGATTCCAAGGACTGGATTAGGCAGAGGCTGAACCAGGATAAAAATCACTGTTTGTATTTCTTTACTCAGCTTAATTTTTGTATATCTATTATTTCCGCATCTGAAACACATAAATTAAAAAGGGGGACTCTAAGTAACCAATACTTACTCAGAAGCAACTTCTGAAGCAGTCTTCTGAAGTTAAACGAAAACTTGAAAAAGAGTCATTCACCCCCCCTCTGACCTGTTTAACACCCTTACTAGGTCCTACAATTGGTATCAGAGCTTGACTCACTGAATTAGATATAACATATTGTGAGCGGGCGACACGGAGCGGTGGGCCGAGAGCGCGCGGGGGTTCATAGGCGTGGTCCACCGGGGTGTTTTGAAAACAGATGAAGGAAAACACCGGGTCTGGGACCCGAAAAAAAAGGTTAAAAAGAGAAAAAGGCGAAAACGTTTAAGCTTGGTTCGAACCCGAATCCGCCGTCTCTCAGTGTGGAGTCGCCACCGGGATTATCTCTTTCCAGGAATTAGAGTCCTGTGAGGCTTAACGTCCGGGGGACGGCCCACCAAGACACAGATAATCAGACTCGAGTTCTAAATTAGTTTTAGACCCAAGAATATCTGAGGATTTAAGAAGAAAAGATGAAGAAAGGGGAAGAAATTTGGGATTCAAAACGTGTTTTTGATCCGATAAAAAGTCAGAAGAAAGTAAGAAATATAGTTTTGATTTTTTTGTTCTGAAAGAGATGATTTTTCTCTCTAAATTTTCCGTCCTTTGTACTGAAAAAGACCCGACTATTTATAGATAAAAAAGTCCCAAAAAATCCAAAATAAGGAGCCTCGCACGCGAGGGGTCTCGCGTGCGAGACTCCCTCGCGAGGCCTCGCGGGGTCTCCCGCGAGGCTCCCTCGCGGGCAGTCCCCGTGAGGCTCCCTCGCGAGGGCCGTGAGGTACCCTCGCGGGAATCCCCGCGAGGGTCGTCTAGGACCCTTGCGGGGAGGCCCCGCGAGGGTCGCTAGGTACCCTCGCGGGCAGTCCCCGCTCGCGGAGAGTGCGGGCTGCCTCGCGCAGCTTTGCGCGAGGCTGCCTTCGCGCGGGATTTTTTTTTTTTTAGTTAAATAATTTAAAACGTCTGAAGAGGATTCCCATATGGAGATCGTCAGATGGTCGAAAATCGTGTGATTCGAGAATAAATTTCCCGAAAAGCCGTCATCATTGAACGCGCGAGCTGATACAAAATCCCGTGCTCACACCCGTATTTATTTCAATTCTCCGAAATGAGAATCATTTAACTTCCACTAATACATAATTACCCATGCAACAACTATTATTTTTTGGTATAGAAATAGTTAGAAACTTACAGCCTTACACCTGAGTTCTCTTTTGTATTTTTTTTATCTTACCTTAAACACCCAGTTCGAAATTCTTTTCTTTTTTCTATTTCAAATGTCTCAAATTTTTACCATTTCTCCACCATTTCATAACTTGCATTATTGTAATTGTTTCTATTTAGCTTTTGCATGTCATCTTACCATAAATATATTTTGTTTTTCGATTATGTGTACTTTTATCAATTGTCATTGCCGAAAATCGGTTATTTGGATTATGTTTGTATTTTTGGATTTGAATTTTTTTTAATTTTAATAACTTGAATGAATTTTTTATTGTAGATTATTATAGAGAATATGTGGGCTTGAAGGGTATCGGACTGTATTGCGTACACAAATGTATTTTGAACAAGTTAAACTCATATAACATAAAATCAATTGACAAGGTGTTTTAAACAAGTGGTAAATAGTCCAGACCCAGTTACACTTGGAGGTGTTGGAGATGTCGCATTTATCATCATCGAAGATAAATAATAATAATAATAATAATAATAATAATAATAATAATAATAATAAATGACTTAGAATAGGCCTTAACAAAATTCAGATCCACATGTTATCTGCGAATACAATAGCTAAATGTAGGTTATGCAATTTAGAAACAATAATTAAAATTTGAATTTTTAGAAAATAAAAATTATTAATTTATGTAAACTCAATTAATATATAATTTTTGTATGTTCATATTATAATGAAAAATAAATTTTAATACCAATTATTAAGCTCATGACCTGCTAACAATATATATCTCTATTTAGGCATTTTCAATTTGTAAAACTTATTGTTAAATTGGAAAAATAACCAATTTATTTTCCCCATGTAATATGAAAATCTTCATTTAATCATTAAACCCTTAAAAAAAGAAAAATAAAATTATTGTCATCATCGTATCAATGTCAAAGAACTTTGAATAAGAAAAACGAGTTGCTGAAAAATCAAGACAATGGACCACAACTTTATGACGGTTGTTGAAGCATCTAAAATAATGAACAGTGGCCATTAACTTGTACAAATATCTTAACTCTTAACAATTTTCTTACGTGTGTGTTTGGTTAGTGAGAAAATTTAGGGAAATGGCAGAATGGCAGTGTTACAGAGATGTGTTGCCATTTATTGTAATGGTGACAATAGAATGTGTAAATGTTGGCCTAAATACACTTTACAAAGCAGCCACTTTCAAAGGCTTGAATTCCCATGTTTTTATTGTTTACACTTATGCTATTGCTACTCTTCTTCTTCTTCCTGCTCCTTTCATCTCCCACAGGTAGGTACAATTTTTCATCCTTTTCTTGCTTAGTTTCTACTCTATTTCCAGTTTTTCCAGTTGGGTATTCTAAAAATTTGATCAAGATCAAATTTGTACAAATGGGTATGAAAAGAGTTTTTATTTTTTCGCTTGCATAAATGCAGGTCAAGAGTACTTCCTCCATTAAGTTTCTCTATCCTCTGTAAAATTGGTCTTCTTGGGCTAATAGGGTACAAATGGATTAATCAATTTCTGTCTCTCTCTTTTTTTTGTCTGATTTTCGCTTTTGGTGAATTTTGATTTGGTTTTGGTGGTAAAATATGGAGCAGAAGTTCATCTAAGATACTGGGGTATGCAGGCATAAATTATAGTTCACCAACACTTTCATCAGCCATCAGTAACCTTACACCAGCTTTTACCTTCATTCTTGTCATCATTTTCAGGTTAGTTTACTCTTTGATTGCATGATTATATGGCTTAATCATGTCTTTGATTTTGTTGTTGCTAAATTGGTTTGGTTTGCGAGTTTGTTGCTGAGTAGAAATTGTATGCCTTTCTTCAACCATTTTCCCTATTTTCCATTCCCCAAACCTTGTTTTGCAACGGTGTTTTTGCTTCAACCATTTTCCTCATTTTCCATTCTTCATTTCAGATTCCAGTGAAGTATTAATATTTTATTATTATTATTATATTAATTTCTTTACATCAAATCTATTCCCAATAATCAAAAAAATATTAAACACATTAAATTAAATCAAAAAAAAAAAAAAAAATTAATATAATAACCATTCCCAAAAACGAGGTTTCCCATATATAGGGAACCTCATTTTGGGATATACTATACGGAGAATGTTTGGACTTTACCATTCCCCATATTCATTCTCCATTTTGGAGATTTCTCCAAAATGAGAAACCATTAGAGTTGCCCTTAATGCTGATTTCTCTCGAGAAAAGATCGAAACAGAATATGACAAAAAAAAGAAGTCAAGAAACAGCAAAACCAAATGAGGGTTTCTTTTCGGGGAAAATGGTTCTCTAAATTTGGGTTCAGTGCATTTCCAAAAATCCTGATTGCTAAATTGAAAATTTAAGGATCATATCTAATGGTTCTATTTTGCGAGTTCATTAACACTACTTAATGTGGAGTGCAAATTTTAAGTCTACTTATCAAGATTGATAGAAATGAACTCTAAATTTTCTTTCTAAATTTAGAGAAATCCCTTTTTTCATACGCTTTTCATTGATAATTTGGATGGAAAAGAATTCCCAAAATTTCAATTTTGGTAAATTTATAAATTTTATTCAATTAATCATGTATTTAATTTTAACGATTCAGGTTTAATTTCATTGTGAACTCCACGTACAAATAAAATTTAATCTCAACCATTAAAATAAATAAATAATTAAGATAAGACTTAAATTTACAGTATCTTTATCCAATACGAAAATATGCACGGATTATAGTTTTTTTTGTCAAACTACCTACCCCACCAACTTTGATATGCAAAATAAAATTCACGGTAGTTTCCCTTTCAACAACCATTTGACTAGCAATACTCTTGTGTTCACAAAAAAACAAAACAGAGGACATGAACTCAAACTCCCATCAACATGTAAAACATACAAGGCAGAGCCACACCACACCATGGCTGGTAGTGGCTTACTTAGGACTATTGAAGTTATTGTCGAATGCTTTCAAAAAAGTATTCGGGAGAACGCAGCCTTAATTTATAAGGGCCATATCAAGGCCGCATTATCTCATACATTTTTTTGAACAATAAAGCTCTTATAAATTTTACCTTTCAAAAATGAATTTTGATAAAACCATGCTCAATTGTTAAGTCTTCGTAACTTCTTCAAATTGGGTTGATTAGAATGGAAAGAGTTGCATTAAAAGAAGGCAGCAGCCAAGCCAAGGTGTTGGGAACAATAGTTTCAATAGCAGGCGCATTTGTAGTCACTCTTTACAAGGGGCCACCTATTACATTCGCTTCATCAAAATCCACTAATAACTATCTTCATTCATCAAATTCCAATTGGGCCCTTGGTGGCATTTTGCTCACATCTGAATACATACTTGTTGCACTATGGTACATTGTTCAGGTAACTTCTTCTACATTTGCTATATCTACTGTGATTCGAGTCTAGCACACTATCATAGTAATGCTACAATGCCAACAGACACACGTAATAAAGGAATACCCAGCAGAACTCACTTTGGTATTCTTTTACAATTTGAGTGTGAGTATCATAGCTGCGATCGTAACCTTGATCGTAGATGGAACTACAAGTGTGTGGATTGTACGGCCGGGCATAGCATTAGCCTCCATTGCTTGCTCGGTGAGACTCGTCGAGATCTCGTGTCGTATTACTTCAGTTTGCTTCGTTTTATGTTCTAATATTAATTCCCAGCTGGAATTGAATGCTAGGGGCTGTTTGGATCATGTGTGACAAATACAGTGCATACGTGGGCACTCCATGTGAAGGGACCCGTGTTCGTTGCGATGTTCAAGCCTTTGTCTATTGCCATTGCGGTTGTCATGGGTGCATTGTTCCTCGGTGATGTTCTTCATCTTGGAAGGTAAACTTCGAGTTTCGTGCCTGTACTTCTTTTTTCTCCCGTTGTTGATGATATGCTGTTATTTGAACAGTGTGATAGGCGCAACGATAATATCGATTGGGTTTTACACTGTCATGTGGGGGAAAGCCAAAGAACAACCGGAAACGCTTCCTTCCACCGAGACGAGCCCCCTGTTGAAAAGCGACAAAGATGAACTTGACTAAAAACACCTCAACGACAAAAGATAATTAACACATCCTACCCATCAGTTTCAGCACGCATCTATGTCAAAGGCATTTTTCGAAAACATTATATAATCTGATATATATAGTAAAGCCTAGCTACAATGTGATCCTGCATCAACAGAATAATAATAATAATAACAGTAGAAGCACGCGATAATGTAAACACAAATCTCCTAGACAATAGACAGTATACAATGTGTTGGTAGTCTAGCTCAAACTTAGGATAATGTAATAGTATATCTGAAGTTGCTTTTTTGGCATTAGACCGTAATCTACACAAGCAAATTTAGGATTAGAAGGAAGAGAGAAAAAAGGAACAAGCTGTTGGTAGTCTAGCTCAAACTTCAAAAAATTCTCACCGCCATATCTGTGTCTATTGAAAGCCACTAAAACAACTCTACAAATGAGCACCTACCTACCAGGGCTTCACTTAATATTATATGACCAATTACATTTTCTTTGAGGTTGGAACTAGATAATTGTACAAAAAAACCCACAAGGGGCTTCAATAATGCGCATAAGAAAGTAATGCCGAATGACACGGATGCAACCATACAAGTCCACTGCATAACAGAAGAGACGATAAACAAAAAAGATACTGATAATGGCGTGAAGTTCAAATAACAAAATCTGCAACCAATATCTCATCTCAGCCATTGAACTTATCTTCAGAGGCACATTCCCGAAATCAAAATATCGTAATGTAACTCGAACAAGCGTGCACTCCACACTTTCTCGATTTATTCAATGAAAATTACGATCGCAGCGGTTAACTAGTCGATCCAATTACATTAAAATACAAACTAGAACAAACCTCGGAAACGTGTATACGAAATGGATTTGGACTCTAAATTTGTTGGGCGGTAACGGTTGTAAATTTCAATTAATCTTAACCATTCATTCGGTTTCAATGGTTGAAATCGAATTTTAGTTGTTGATGGAGTTCATACCAGAATTAAATCTAAACCATTAATAATGGATGAATGGTTGAGATTTATTGAAATTTTCAACTTTACCGAAATTGAAATTCAGAGAATCTCTTCACACACGGATCATATGGAAATGCAGGCATATATTAAGGGTTTATGAACATAATTAGAGTACACTTACATTTGGGCTTTCATTTTCTAAATATGGGCTATATAGTTAGATTTAGTCCAAGCAATATTTAGTACCTCACCACACTTTTAACAAGTCACAATTATTATTTTAATGCGCAATTCAACTTCTCTCAGTTTACAACTGTAGAACTAAACACCAATATCTTCCTTGATGAAATAATCAAGAGATTTAGACAGCTATATATGTAAAACTTTTAGTTTCATTCATTCTAGAAGAACATTACAATTATTCATAATCTCTTGAACCTCTTTTGTTAAGAGGAAAAGTGGAAATCACAAAATGCCTAATTTTTTTGCATTCATTTGGTTCATGCTCCATTTTAAGGTTTTATATTCGATTCCTTCCACACATTTTATTATAATTTATTTATTTTTACCTTATTAAACATCATTCAAACCTTTTTTTAATATATAACTTGAATGTTTTGTTTGTCTTTTTTTCAGTTTTAAACTTTGGCTAATTTTCCGTAATAATTCCACTATGGCTTTTTTTAAAATATGAGGTGAGGTGCGCCAGGCTTGAGCTGTAATGCAACACTTGGGCGACACTTGAAAGGCCTGGTAGCAGGCTACTGAAGCGCACCCGTAAATACGCAAATTATCTTATAATTTGATGCAGAATAAACTAAATATACAAAAATGGATGAATCTGTATTGGGTTATACGTGCTGATCGGCTGGATGGTCCGATTTGAACGTTTTTTGTGTCTATTTCGGATGAAAACGTGTCAGTAAAAAGAACTCATAGTATACCAAGAGCCCGATGTTAGTTTTGTCAAATTCAATGTTCAAGAACCTGAAATTTAGACTTTTTGGTTAATTCTGAAAATTAAAAAGTCATTTAGTATTCCCATTTATTAGTTTGGAAGTTTAGCAGTTTTTAGACTTTTCATATTTCTAGGAATTTATTACAATAATTATTAGGCTATAAAAAGACATCAATGTAATGAGTTATGGAGTTTTTGTTGAAGATGAAAATTGAATAAGAAATGTTTTTTTTTTAATATTGTTTAATTATCTTACAGGTTGCGATTTTTAAGGTTCTTAGAAGAATCGTTTTCTATTAATGTTGCGATGTTAATGGATTTCGATTATTTATCATTTTTTTGACCATATACTTTTTAGGGAAATACAAGTGAATACCATATTTGAGTAAAATATTTTTCCTTTTACAATAATGGAATAATATTTTTGTTTTACTCATTTACTAAGTTTTGATTTTTGCTTTAATTAACTTTTCACATTCCTGATTAGAAACGTCTCTTCTTCTTCTTCCTTGCCTCTGTTCTTTTTCGATTTTACTATCTCTATCTCTCTTCTTCTTCTTCTTCATGCTATCTCTCTCTCTCTTCGAATCACGAATTGTGACATTTTCATCTTATTCTGTTTCATCAGTTCGATCGCGATTTTTCATCTGATTTTGATTTCATCGAGCTTGTTCTTATTGCGTGAGTTTTGATTTGTTATTTTTTGGTTTATTTTCATCTTGTTTCTTTGTTTCTAGATTTTGGATCGTGATTTGAGTTTTTTGATTTGGATCGCGATTGAGTTTTCCGATTTGGATCGCGATTAAGTTTTCTTATTTGGATCACGATTTGATTTTTATATTTAGATTTACGATTTAGTTTCCTGTTTTGGATCGCGATTGAGTTTGTTTTTCTTCTTTTCTCCAGATTGTGTTTTGTGTTTTTTTTACCTTGTTTCTCTTTTTTGACAATTTCAGTTGTTTTTAGATCTCTTTCTTCTGTGCTTTTGTGTTTGCTATGTTTTTTTCACTTTTCAATGGAGAAGATTTATTATTTTGGTGCATTTTATGAAGTTTGAACTCATGATTTCAACTTTCTCAAATATGATGTTTTTGTGGTTTGATTGTTAACAAATCTGTAAGTTTTTTTTAACGAATGATATTACAGATTTTTCAAATCATTGGATATGAAATATAATAAGATCCATTTCAGATTTCAAATTCAACTTCAGTCGCAGATTAAGTCATATACCTGGTATAATGAGTATTATACCTGGTATATGAGTATTATATCTGGTATAATAATCACTATAACAATTCAAAGAATATTCAAATCATTGAAGATGAAGAAAGTATTAAGATCCAAATTCAGATTTCGCATTTGAATATTATATGGTCATTCAGGTATAATGGTAATTATACCTGGTATAACAGTCATTATAACGAATAGTATTAAAGAATATTCGATCAATTGGATTTAAAGAAGGTATCAATATCAAATTTCAAATTTCACATTATAATATAGTTTTCAGATCATGTCATTATACCTAGTTTAATACAAACTAAAATTATTAAAAATAATTGAAGATAAAAAAGTAATAAGATCAAATTTCAAATATCGAATTTGAATAATATTATAACCATTATACCAGGTATAATGACTATTGTACCCAGTATAATAGTCAACATAATAAAGAATATTAGAGAAATATTCAAATCATTGAAGATAATGAAAGTTTTAAGATCTAGTTTAAATGTTCATATTCGAACAATGTAATAGACATTGTACCTCATATAATGACTATTATACCAGGTATAATGTCTGTTATACCTAGTATAATAGCTGTTATACCAGGAATTGGTGATTATTCTTATGTTCACGTATTTTGAAAAATCAAAACTTAAATTCACGTTTTTTGAAAAATTAAAACATAAATTCACATTATTTGAAAAATAAAAACTTAAAATGTAAGATTTGTGAAATTACACTATGACATGCTCTAAAATTATTTTGACTTTTTATAGTATTCCCATAAAACCCCCTACTTTTTATAGCTTACAAACTCAACTAAATGAGATAAAATCATTTAACGATAACATAAGTATATAACTATAAGATATGATGCTACTATAGTAACATTTATGCTAATATATCATTTCCATAATTTATACACAAGTCTTCAAACATAACTAAAAATTTAAAAGCACGTAGTTACATTAGTTCAACAAAACAATAAGAGAAATATGAGATGTGTTAGTTGCTCTTACATTAAAACATTTGTTTTTAATATAAGAATTTTCACAACCGATATACTTTTATGTACATTTACAAACATAACTAAAAAGCTAAAAATACAAAACTATAACATAAATGTATCAATTTTACATGACTATAGATTTGTTGTTGATGTAAAGTTAGAACATTTTGTTGATGTTTTATTTTTCATAATTGATGCACCGTCATCGCATCACAGCTAGAAAATCTAAAACACATAACTATAGTGTAATTGTATCAATTTAACTTAAGTATAATATAACTATAAGATGTGATGCGACTGCTTTATTAGAGCATACAATGTTAAAAAAAATTCAGAACTAATACCCATTTACATAAGTTTACAAATTTTAAAAAGAAGCTATAACTGTCACGTAGATTAAATAACAATCGGAATTGGTAAGTGACAATGTATAAATTAATCGTTTGGGTGTTAATTAATGTTCCATTTAGGTGATGTTTAATTTACAGAATGGTCATTTTACGGAATCAAATAGAAATTAATGAAAAGGATATTATATATATGATAAACTATTTATATAAGATTTATTAAAACTATTCCGCGTATCATAAAATAACTATTCATTGTTGAAGGTGGAAAGAATTATTATTTTTTAAAATATGAAATGAATTAGATAATAATATCTAAATTATCCGGTACAAGTAATACATCAAATGTCACATTTTTCATTCATGCATTCAATATTTGTTTGGAATACTCATACATTTTATATAGAGTAGCGTTAGGTTAGTAGCGATTTAATTTTCCATCACGTGTGTACTTATCCAAACAGTGTTTTACTCCAATACTTTACCTATAAAATTAAGTAAATAATTATAACCTTTGTGTGTTTTGAACAAATACACTAGTATCTCCTTGTATTTTGAAAAATAATTTACACATCTCTATATTTTATCTTTTTCATACTACAACCTCATTGTGTTAGATTTTATCTCCTTTTATATCAAATTTTTTTTAACATAATATAAGTTTATGAATAACAATTGATCATATATATCATATTTTAATGTATTATGAATTAAAATTGCTCATAAAAATTATTTATTTTTATTTTATCTAATGAAATTATACATTGAAAATTACAAAAATGTCTTACAAATTGTCAAAAATGTATTTTTTTTATTATTACAAATCTCATAATACAAATAAAATAAAACTAAATATACTAACAAATACTAGTTATGTTATAAATTTTGATAGAAATATATATAATTAAAGACGTATGGAGGTTATAGAATAAAAATCGTAAAATGTAGAAAGATTATAATTATTTTTCATAACATAAAGATGTAGTAGTGTATATCATCAAAACATGAAAAGGTTATAATTATTTACACTACAAAATTTGATTATACATTATTGGTAATCAACCAAAGAGGAAAAAAACTATGAAACAGTGATTTTAATATAATGACAGTGAACCTACACAACCTATATACCTAATGCTAATAATTCTACACTACAATTTGATTCTACCATTCATCAGGGTCGTCGATTTAAGCAAACACGTGAACAATGCATTTAACCCATTCAATCATCGTAATATTATATACTTTCTTAGAACAATCACATGGAAGGCTTATGTTTGACTCTCACAAAATGGATTTTTAGTGATGGAGAACTAAATAATGAAGGGGCGTTTGGATTGGGGCCCTCGGGAAAAGGAAAGTTGATGTTTGTTTGTTCTATTGTTAAAAAATTTAATACCCGTATTTATTAAATTTTTTATTACATTATCCGTTATTTTAAAAGGTGATAGTTGGGTGACAAGAACCTCTAAGAGTTTAGGCGAGGTTTAACAGAGGATTAAATGAGATTTAGGCGGGGACTAGGCGGATTAATATCTTAAAATATTTAATATTTATGAGTGAATTAAAATAATAAATTTAAATAACACATAAGTTTTTATATAATAAAATTAAAAATTCATGTAGTACATTTTTCTAAATTTTAACGACATTTTTTTAGGATTTGGCGATACTTTTCTAAGCTTTGACAACACTTTCCTGATATTTAGCAACGCTTTTCTAAGTTTTGGTGACACTTTCCGCCTTGACTGTCCGATTATATAAAATCGGGGCGGTATTCCAAAAAATCCCGCTTAGGCGCCACTTTGACCGCCTTTTAAAACAGAGACATTACCCCCAATAAGAGCATCTTTAGTAGCCTATCTATTCCACAAATTATTTTGACACATAGAAAAGGATGAACAATCAATTTGAAAATGCATCTTTAGTAGCTTGTCTAGGCCATCTTCCCTATATGATGTGGCATCTATGGGTCATCATTTATTGTAAACAATACCTATTTGATTGTCTAGATGTAGACAACCAAATAGACATTGTCTACAATAAATACTATTTAGAACGGAATAGATAATCTACTATTCCTATCTTGAAAATAGACCTTGTCTATTTTCTTGACTATTTTCATATCTTAAAAAACAACTTCTATTCTACATGACAGCTAGACTTGGAATCCACAAGCTACTAAGAGCATCTTTAGTAGTTTATCTTTTCCATAAATTGTCTTGACACATAGGAAGGATTAGACAATCAATCTGAAAAGGCGTAATACATCAAGACCCCCCCGAAATTGGCTCAGAAAACCCAATGCCACCCTCAACTTTCAAAAGGACCAGTTACCCCCCTCAACTTGGCAAAAAGGACCAGTTACTCCCCTTAACTTGGCAAAAATGCACCAGTAAACCTCCTCAATGCGACGTATCAGAATCTGGTTGGTTTGACTTTTCAAAAATGTCATTTTTTTTATTTTTCTTTCTTTAACCAGAAGTTGACACGTGGCATTAAAGGGGCAAACTGATGTATTTTTGCCAAGTTAAGGGGGGCAACTGATCCTTTTTGCCAAGTTGAGGGGGGCAACTGGTTCTTTTGAAAGTTGATGGTGGGATTGAGTTTTTTGAACCAACTTCAGGGGGGTCTTGATGCATTTAGCCATCTGAAAATGCATCTTTAGTAGCTTGTCTAGCTCATCTTTCCTTTATAATGTGGCATCTATATGTCATTATTTATTGTAAACAATGTCTATTTTATTGTCTAGATGTAGACAACCAAATAGACATTGTCTACAATAAATACTATTTAAAATGAAATAGACAATCTACTGTTCCTATCTTAAAAGTAGAGAATGTCTATTTTTAAGACTATTATCATATCATCAAATAGGAACTTCTATTTCACATACCACCTAAACTTTAAATATACAAGCTACTAAAGAGGTTCTAAATATGTTCTAATATTGGGTAATTGTATTCCCCCAAAGTCAGCTTCCTCATCTTCCTCAACTTGCTGCTACGTCATTGTCATGTCATAACCAGTGTTGCCGCCATTGCCGTTTAAGTTGTCAGACTCACTGGCATGTTACCTCCGTCGTTAATTGCATCGTGATTGGTAAAGCTGCGAAGGCGTGAGAATCTGAGTCGGAAAAAGAATTTGAAAAAATTGAAAAAATAAAAAGGAGGAGAAACGCAAGCTGAAGAACTGTGGAGATTGCTGATTTCAGAATAATTGAGCATTAAAGTGATTTTAATATTAATTAACTCCTGAAAATAAACACGATGTCGTTTTGCGATAGGCTAATTAATAAACTATAGAGCAAATCGACGTCGTTTTCGATGTAAGGATAACAACTTCGTTTTTTATGTAAAGGATTAAATAAACAAAGAACATGTTGTCAAGGGTGACGGGGCAAGTACCTCACCGATCATCGGAAAATATGGAAAGTATAGTATATAGATTGACTAAAATATTGTAATATAAATTATTATATGGTGAAATGTTAATATGGTAATGTTATGCTCTAGCGACTGAGGCACTGTCTTCATTCTTACCACTGCCCAGAGTTTAAAATTCATTGTGACTCTTTTTGTTTTTCTTCATTTCATCATGAAATTTTTAATTTCCTTTCTTGTGTTTTTTCCTTTCTATTACTTTTTCTCTCACTTTTGTAACAGGATATTTTTCTAAATTAATATAATTATTCAATAAATCCAATCATCTCTATTTTCAATTGTAAATTTTTTTTTTATTTTTTTTGTTGTCCATTCTTTTACAGATTTTTGAATATGTAAGAGAATATTTTGGTTAATTTTATATTTTTTAGTATTTTGAATATAATATTTTCAAATTTAATAAAATTTCTTCTTAAACGTTGATTAATGAATTAAATGTAATGTAAACTATACTCATACGTATATTTCATCATATATGTTAAGATTTTTACGAATATTTATTAATTTTATTGTAAAAAATGTTCAATTTCTGTTTCTGCCCAAATTCATTACATTATTATTTTCGATTCACGATTATCTATCTCACTCTACTTGAAACTGTGCTCCACCAGAACCTAAGTCCCGAGTCCGCCACTACAGGTTGTCATTCTCTTCAAGCAGTACCCATCATTGTCAATGGAAGCAGAGCTTGGTGGAGCACCAAGCTCTTGCTCGCCAGTGGAGCAGGATGTTGTTTCTTGTTGCCAGTGGGGCATGTGCCCTCTGCCATCCGCCATTGAAGATACCCATGGCTGTGGAGGAGCAGCTGTACTCAAGACTTATGACAAGGATAATTACTGGTTTTTAAAGCGGTGAAGGACTTGTAAATTTTTCCGTTTTTTACGGTAACCAAAAATTTCACTTATGGTGGGCTGAACGAGTCAAGGTGTGGTTGGAGGAGTTGATCGGTGGTGAATATTTGACCAGGAAGCAAGAGAAGATAATAATATAATATAAACAAAAAATTCCCTTTGCGAGACTATCCAAACGCACCAAGGAATATTAGCATATTCATTTCTTTCCTTTCCATTCCTTTTCTTGATTCCCTTACCGTCACTTCAAGTGAACTAAACGCCCCTTGATAATAGTAATAATTAACTTCCAGATTATATATTATATTTACTTATTGTGTGTATATATCGTGCTTTATGTTCCTCGTTTCCATCAAAAAAAAATATTGTGCTTTGTGTTGTTTGACTTGAGCACCGCAGACCATATACGTATGCTTAGGGCTGTAAATGAACCAAGTCGTTTATGAACAGCTCGGTGTTCGGTTCGATAATTGCTCGACTCGACTCGATTAATAAATGAACAGTTCGTGAACATGATTTTGAGCTCGGATATCAAACGAGCCGAACACTAACAAATCACGGCTCGGCTCGTTAACTTGATTAGAGGCTTGACAAATGTTCGTGAACTAGCTCGGTTAATTTTCTACATGACATAAAATAAAATTTTTATAAACTGATTAATTGCTAACAGCTAAGTAACTTTGTTGGTCTTTGAATGACATTTTGAGGCTATATTATGCCTTTTGTTATAGTACTTCGTCATTCACAATCATACATACTTAAAGTGTTGTGTTTTTAATTTAATTTCAGTCTTTCAATGACATCTAATGTTATTTAATTTGTTGGTGAAAAAAATAAACGAGCTCGTTCATGAATAATTTAACAAACAGTTCACGAACAAAATAAATGAGTTGTTCGTGAACAACTCGTGAACAAATGAACACTTAAACGAGCCGAACACAAATAGAATTTTGAACTCTTATTCGAGCTCGACTAGGCTCGTGTTCGTTTAAAAATTAAAAAAACGAACACAAACACATCAGAACTTGGCTCGGCTGGGCTCGTTTACAGCCCTACGTGTGCTGGTGAAATCCATTTATGAAAGTTATATAAAGAAAATATAATTTTAAAAGATCAATTGGTTATAATTAATATAATCTAATTAGGGAAATGAATTATTTCAATCACTTAAAATTTCTCAAAATTGTTTAGTCTACGTTGAAAGATATGTGATGATTTTATCCATATGCTATGATTTGTAATAATGTAATATATATTGAAATTATCTACATATTTTATTACTGAAATTATACACACATTTAAAGTATTATGGTCCCTTGATACTTTAATCACACATGTAAATTGATAAAGTTTGTAATATTGGACATTTGTGAGCTGAATAGGCCAAAATCGAATTAGGTGACTATAGATACAATATTATATCTGCGATAAATTTAATTAAGTACTAAAACAATTATCTACGTAAGTAGTAAATGTGCATATTTAACATGTATAATTGATGTAAAAAATAAAGTGAAATAAACATGCCTTATGTATTTGAAACGTAAATAAAGAATATATGTTGTTGATCCTCAGTTCAAAACTCATTTCTACCTAGATATTGACAAATAAATTATTAAATACAATCATATGAACCCAATCAGCAGCGGAGCAAAACATTGTATTGAATATTGATCACCAAATTGATTTGTGGCTAAAAGTGTGTAACATTAATAAATTAAAGATTTGCGGCTAACAGCAGATGTGAGCACCAACACTGCCAATAAGATTTGGTTTTCAAAATCCTTATGATCGTCAAGTTATCATAAGAAGATTTGCAGTAACCCTTAATTCAAACTCTAATTCCAAACTAGCAATAAATTATAAAAATTAACTTATACTTATTTTCATATGTAGTTCGATTCAATGCCTTGTTCATTTTTGTTACTTGTACCAAATAAAAAAATGCACACTGGGAATTGAAAATAATACAGATAATTTATTCTAATATGACTTTTCTTAATTAAAAAATCAATTATACGTGTGGAATTAGCTAAGCTCTACCTCCCATTTGCCATTCCTATACTATATATATTAACCCTATGGGTGAAGTTTTTCATCACAAAAGAATTATAAGAAAAAAATGGTTTCGTTACTAATATCCAGTTTAAAGTCTTTACTCACTTCACATTTCCATCGTTTCATCCATAGAGATTTCCACGATGTTGTGTCAAGAATGACAATCGTGGACACTTTTCTCTTCCTTGTAACTATTTATTTGAATCACACTCCTAAAATAATTAAAATTTTTAATGCTAGTCTCATTTATTTTGTACTAGTAACATTTGTTCGTTTTGTTCTTTAATGCTACAGGTTGTTCATTCAATTGATAGGTTAAGCATATGGCCAAAGTTACCCGTTTTCTTAGGTTTGATTTATCTGGCTATACGTCGACATCTTCACCAAGAATATAATTTGTTCAATGTTGGTAAAACTCCGGTGGGTGTTCGGTTTAATCCAGTGGACTATCCTTACAGAACCGATAATGGAAAGTTTAATGATCCTTTCAATGAAGGTGTAGGCAGCCAAGGAACTTTCTTTGGCCGGAATATCCTCCCGGTCGACCAGAAAAATGAGTTTATTATGTTGATATAATCATTCAAATAATTTATATTTGCACACTGTATAATCAAATGATGCTTCACTATAGCTAACATAGAATGGTGTTAGTGAAGAAACTTCATAGGTTGAAAGTTTCGTGTCTGACCACACGAGTTACAAATAAGTAGAGTTGCCTTTACATAGGATAAGAGCAATTGACTGATGTTAAGGCTCATTACTTTAATTGTGTATGATATTCTAGTTTATGTTAATTTATTATAGTATTGATCGTATGTAGTTAAAGAAGCCTGATCCGATGGTGGTAGCCACAAAATTATTAGCAAGAAGAAAAATGATAGACACAGGGAAGCAATTCAATGTGATAGCAGCTTCTTGGATCCAGTTTATGATCCACGATTGGATTGATCACTTGGAAGATACTAATCAGGTCTCTACTTTCACTCTTCTCATATTTAAATTGTTAATTAAAAAAATTTAACGAGGCAAATTTGATATATTCAGTGAGGATGTATTTACCACCAAATTATAACAGGATAAACTATTATATATCCTATTATTTTTGCAAATTAAATAAAATGAATTCCTTTTTAGATTTGAAGAATTGTTCAACCAGTTTCCACCCACACTATCTACACATTAAATGCCATTTTTTTTATAGTCATCAAACCAGCACAGGAAGATGGTTATTAATTTTGGATTAAACTAGATATATAAATAAGACAAAAAAAATAATAAATTTTATTTATATCATAAAAAATATATTCATAGAAAACTTGTAAAATTGAGAATTTAAAACACAATAAAATAAAAAATAAAATACGTTTAATACAAGTTTATAACTTATTTAAAAAAAATTAATGTTATACTGATTAAGATGATTTAAAATTTTAAAGCCCCGTTTGGTATCGAAAAAAAGAATGTTGTTCCTTTTTGAGAAGGAAAAGGAAAAACTCAAATGTTTGATTAAATTTAAAATAAACTTTGAGGTTGCTTTTTATTAGAGAATTAAACCATTTTTCAAACCTCAACAAAATATTATTTTTACATGGTTCTTTTGTGATTTGAATTTAATGTATCCTAAATACCTTTTTATTTATTATTTTTTTTTCACCACGAGGTGGACTCTTTTAAGCCATGTCCATATTCAGACTAATCTCTGATCGTCAATTTGCGGGTGCCTCGAAAGACAGGATGCATTGTTAGCCCCAAGATTCAAGGTTGCTCCATATATAACCCCAAAGTTCGATCCCTAGTAGATGATTAAGGATGAACTAGTTCCTACCGTAAAATCACATCCTTAGGATTTAAAACTTAGGGATTAAAAAACACGATGACTTTCCACGATTTTATTCATCTTAGACGACCCCTTTTATTATAATTATCAATTTACTATTATATTTAAAATTTGTTCATTTTAATCTTTTAACATCTCTAACGGCAACGATGAATTATATATTTTACCATACAATAAATACAAATAAGATAACAATAACAAAACCGTGACAAGAAACATGGCAAACAGTGATAACAAATAGCAGCATCAATAACATTAATTCCTAAACAAATTGAATGGTTTTCAATTTGACCTGCCAGTTCAATTGATTATGTATTTGATCAAATAGGCTAGACTCATAATTTGGATCGTTTCCTATTAAACTTGATATGATAGACCTATCTAATCCGGTTCTCAAGACAATAATAAATAACTAAAATATGGTATCCATCTTAAGGTAGGTCACGTTTATTTTTGAATCCCGGTACGTACGTAAATGTATAAATTACTCCCTTATAATTTTAATTTGAAATATTCTTCAATCCTTTTTTTTTTGTAAAAAATAATGATTTTATTGTTGAATTCTTCAATCTTATTCTTTTGATAAAAAAAATTGAAAATAAATTGTAAAATTGTGTGAAATAAAGTGTGCCACGTATTAGAGTGGTTCTAATTATTGACTTGTTGGCAAGGGCAACGAGACAGTCCTACATGCACTAATTCTAGGGAGTATTTCATTAATCTATATACGTTGAAACTTTGAAAATGATTTTCTAATCTTTTACTTAATTAAAATATGTAGATTGAATTGATAGCTCCAAAAGAAGTTGCAACCCAGTGTCCTCTTAAATCCTTCAGATTTTACAAGACTAAGGAAGTTCCTACTGGCTTTTATGAGATTAAGAATGGTGCAGTGAACATCCGTACACCATGGTGGTAAGACCATAACATTGTCATTGTTATTATCAGTGGAGGTTTCTGGGTAAAAAAATAAGTAGTTTATATAATTATATGATAAAAACGGAAATTTTTTTCTTAAGGATAATTAGCATAAAAATTTGTCGCTATTTCCTTACAAAATTGTTGCTATTTTGACAGGTAAATGGATTCTTATACATTTGTAAATTTTAATTAATCTTAATTATTCATGAATTATAAAATAATCAAAATTCAATCTTAGTCATTAAAACGGAAGAATGGTTGTTATAGACTGAAATTTATAAATGTATCACCTACTAAATTTAGAAGAATTCTTATTCGACCGTAAAATATTTAGATATGACAACTAAAATTTTGTCACTTAATGATGCACTACAGAAAATTTAAATTTCAACGACGGAAATTATAACTAATTGATCAACCGACAAGGTGTGTCGTATGTATTCTATAATTTGGAATCTTACAAGACATATTACCATATTGGATTAATAGATAAATTAAAAGGAAAGGGATTTTGTGAAGGGATGCAAGTGCAATATACGGGAGCGATGCAGGAAAGATGCAGAAAGTAAGAACATTCAAAGACGGAAAACTCAAATTGTCAAAAGACGGACTTCTACAACATGATCAAGATGGCATTTCTATTTCTGGTGATGTTCGCAACAGTTGGGTCGGTGTTTCTGTTCTTCAGTCTCTCTTCATTAAGGAGCACAACGCTGTCTGTGATGCCCTCAAGGTAATTATTCAGATTTCATATCAGTTTAATCTATAACTCCACTTAATCCATTCTTCATAATCAATT
>CATIWQ010667089.1:0-11871 GCA_949673415.1 Euphorbia schlechtendalii
TATATATATATATATATATATATATATATATATATATATATATATATATATATATATATATATATATATATATATATATATATATATATTAATATTTAGTAGACCTGTTCGTCGGGCAAGTTGGGCCGGTTCGTACAGGGCTTGACGGGTTTTTTTACTAAAAACGTCAATCAAAGCCCGGCCCAAGCCCATACTTTAGAATTTCGGGTTCGGGCTGGGTTTACAAGGTCATTCTCAAGCTCGGCCCAAGCCCATGAATATTTTTTTTGTTATAAATTTTTTTGTTAAACTAAATAAAAAAATATAAAATAAGCCAAAAAATGTTTAAACTTCAAACATAATTGCATTGTTTACTTAAAATCTTTAATATTTAGTAACATATATTATAATCAAGTATATAAATTCAATAAGATAAATATAAAATCTTAAAATAATTATTAATTTAATGTATAAATATATATGTATTAAATAAATAAAATTATTCGTTGGTCCGGGCTCGGATATGTATATAAAATCCAAATCCGGCCCATAAATCTTCGGGTTTTGACAGGCCAGGTTCAGGCTGGGTTTTTTAAAAAATTAATATTCTAGCCCGGCCCCTTGAAGCGGGCTCGGGCCACCCGCCCGGCCCGTGAACATGTCAAATATTTAGTAATATATTCGGTTGGGCTGCACTAAGTTTGAGATTTTACATGAAAACTAAACTAAACTCACTATATGTTCTGGTTTTTATGAACATGTCACTTGAACATGTTTAATTTCAACATAAATAGGCTTATAAAATTAAGTTTTTGAAATAATTCTCCTTTTCTTTTTATAAACGTTGAAATAATACTTAGATGGGTTTGTTACCACCAAAGTGCTATTCGCATAAGAAAGAATTCAATCTTTCTATTCCAAATGCAAGTCAAAACACGTAATGCGATATTTGAATAGATTGGAGTTGTTTAAGACGAAACTGCTACAGATTGATAACACCCACCAATACAGACAAAATTGAATCAGGCAATGTTGCTTTCTTAATAATTTGTGCTTTTCTGATTTTATTGCATATATTGATTACTTATTTCATCAAATTATTGAAAATTATTCGGGGCATCTAATCGCAATTCAAAAGTGTGGGATTAAAGTTAGAAATGAGCATCTAATAGCAATTCAAAAGTGGGATTAAAGTTAGAAATGAAATTCCATTTTAAACTCTGTTTTCTAGAATCTGAAATGAAAATTATTCAGGGTATATATATATATCACTTCAAAAGTGGGATCGGAGATGGAAATGAAGCGGGGAAACCCCACTCCATGTTAAACTCTATGTTCTAGAGTGACATTATTTATCAATTCCAAAGTTTATTTTTTTGTCTTCTTTATTTTTTAATTATTTTAATTCAAATATATTTTTGTAATTTTAATCTTTTATAAAAATTTATTTTATTTTTTAAAAGTTTATTATTACTTTTATATTTGTTATTTTAAAGTTTAGAGTGAAGAGTCGGAGAAAGAAAATTGAAACTACTTTAAATTATTGAATAAAATAAAGTTGAAAGTAGATTTTGAAGTGGTAGCTTGGTAAGGTTAGAGATACCCTCACTGTGGCTCTATTCTTTTCAACTGAAACTGAACTGAACTGAAACTGAACATACTAAAATTGAACTGAAACTTATTATTCTGAAATTGAAAAATACTGAAACTTAATTGAATAATAATTATGTATATCAATAATAACAACATTACCTATATTTTTGTTTCATTAATTTTATTATGATATTTTGTTGGATCCTTAACTTTTTTAGTATTAACAAAAATCATACTTTGTAATATTATTTTGGGACAAATGTAGTTTAATTAAAAATAATACAAAATGAAAAAAGTAATTAAGTTAGTAGTGTGAAATTCTAGTGTACAACAAATTTGGGAGATGAATCAAAGCAGAATCTAATATGTCAATGAGGATAGTAAAAATGATTACAAAGACGAAGATTGAATTAGACAAAATTAACCTAATCATGAATTATAATATTGTAATATTTCTCAATTATATTGTTAGTAGTGCGAATTCTACTGTACAACAAATTTGGGAGATGAACTAAAGCAATATCCAACATGTCGATGAGGATAGTGAAAATGACAATATGAACGTAAATTGAATTAGAAAAATTATCCTAACCGTGAATTATAATATTACAATATTTCTTAATTTTATTGTAATATGTATGCTTTTTAATACTTTATAAATTAATTATTTTATCTATTTATTTGTTAATAAATAAAGTTATTCGTTATTAACGATAATAAATAATCAAATTTTAACATATTATTAATAATATTCTTAAATAATTTTTGTTACTTACTATTTATTTTATTTATGATTAATATATTTGTTTTATTTTCTCATTCTAATAATATATATATATATATATATATATATATATATATATATATATATATATTTATTTATTTATTTATAATTACTTTAATAATATTTAAACTGAAACTGAAACTTAACTGAAACTTAAACTTAACTGAAACTGAACTGAACTGAATTGGCAGTTGAATAAGTTGAAAAGAACAGAGCCTATATCAATTACCTTGACATGGAGATACACTATGTTACCAAATTATGCATTTAGCCAAAGTAAAAGGGGTTAAAAACAGCATAATTTTTCTCAAAAGTTTCAAATTAATTAAACTTTTCAAAAGTTTGTAATTTTCCTTGTTCTCTCTTCAACCAACACGTGACATTGCGATTTGAGATGAATAAATTAATAGACTTTTTGTAAATTCATGATTTTATTTGGTATATTTGAAAATTCAGGTAACACGTGACTTTTATTATAAAGTTTAAGCAACGTATGCTTTTGACCTATTTTAGTACAAATTATGATATACATAAACATATTCAAATTAATAAAAAATACAAAATTTAAAAAATCCAAACCATAGACTGATACATGTAATGTGCATAAAACCATAACATAACTAACTTTAAAGAGGAATTGTAAAATTCTAAAGACGTGACACTACATGACAAATTTTAATACCAATATAGGGAGATAAGCTGTGCATTTAACCTATTAAATTACATTTTTCAAATATAAACTTCCCTAGATACTCAAATGTTAAAAGAAATATATTTTCTACAAAAGGAGTACGTAATTGACACGACATTATTCATTTAGTTGTTTGTTTCCTCGTAATTAGTTGAGTAAATAATTTGACTTAAGCAACCAAACCACTATTTTTGTAGCTTCCCAACGTTACCAAAAACATAATCCAAAACCCACTCAACCAATCATGGCCGCACAAATTTCCGCCACCGTTGTCCCCGACCAACACTTCGACCGTGTCAAAGAAGCCAAACTATTCGACGATTCCAAAATCGGCGTCAAAGGCCTACTCGACACCGGGGTCACCGCCATCCCCCGCATCTTCATCCACCCAAAAGAAACTCTCTCCGATCTCAAATACGTCGTCGCCGACAACGTCATCCCTACCGTCGACCTCGCCGGCGTTGATTCCGCCGGAAGAGCGGAGATAGTGCAGCAGATATCGCGTGCTTCTAAGGAGCTAGGATTTTTCCAGATTGTAAACCATGGAGTACCAACAGAAGTTATGGAACGGGTGCTTAATAGAATAAAGGCGTTTCATGAATTACCGACGGAAACGAAGAAGGAATGGTATCGTCGGGATCCGGGGCCCGGAGTTTCTTTCTTTTCTAACGTCGATTTGTTTAATTCCAAAGCTGCCAGCTGGAGGTCAGGTTTAATTAAATTATTCTATTGACTCTTTTTTTTTACGATCATCGAGTTATATACTTTACTCAATTTTTTAAATGACGCATTGCATAAGTCCGACGGTTAAAGTTTTGGGAGTTTAATCGAGGATTAATTGAGTTTTAAGTCGAATTAGGTGGATTAATATTTTAAAATATTTAATATTTATTAATGAAATAGAATAATAAATTTAACAACATATAAATATTTATATAATGAAATTAAAAATTCATGTGGTAACATTTTTCTAAGCTTTGATAATATTTTTTAAGCTTTAACAACACTTTTCAAGGTTTTGGCATCATTTTTCTGATTATTGATGATACTTTCCTGGGTTTTGGTAACATTTTCCACCTTAACCGATCGATAAAGCAAAATTGTAACACGGTTCCAGAAAACTCCGCCTAGACGGTGCCTTGACCACCTTTGGAACAGAAACTTTACTTTTCTTTTTATGTTTATTATCATTACAATCTTTTATCTTTTTTATGGAAAATTAGGGGGTGTTTCTCCAAACTTATGAGTTGTGATTTATATCTTAAAAGAGTTTTTTTAACTTTTAAGGAGTTTAAAAATAAGTAGTTAAGTGTTTCTGTAAAACGCATTTTAAATCATTAAAAGTGTTTCTCAAAATTGAATTTTAAATCACTTTTAAGTTGTTGAATCTTGAAAAGACTATAAAGTATATGTTTTATAAAAGTATTGAATATAATATAAGGGTAATATTATAATTTGTTTGGTCAAAAAGTAAATTTGAAAAAAAGTCACTTTTAAAAAGTAAATATTACCTACTTCTTACTTTTTACTTAAAAGTAACTTTTTTAAGTTGAAAAAAGTTTAGAGAAACACTAAACTAACGCACTTTTAATTTAAAATTCTACTTTTAATCAAGTTTAACTAACTTTTAAATTTAGAGAAACACTCTCTTATTACTATATTTTATCCTGAGTACTTCAAATCTATTATTTGACTAAATTATAATATTCATCTAGTCGGTCGTCGTAACGTGTATATATTAAAATAATTTTATTACTATTAGTAAGAGTTAAAAAAATTGAATTTTGATCATCCTTGGTTAGTATGAACCTAAATTTTTTTTTTGTGTCAATTTTATTAGAATTGCTTATACAATCTAACGCAATTATTTTATGCATGACAAACTTCTTTATATATATCAGCACTAAATATACTAGATAATGTGCATGTCAAATACAAAACGTTAAGTTGTCGTTCGCGCTTCTCTGTGTAATTTTAAATTGAATTCAAATGGACTATTGTTCTTTTGCCCATGCTAATTTTCCCGACGTGGAACACAATCTTTTAATAGAGAAAATACTAAGATACCTAAATAAATTAACGAAATCTTATAGTCTTCTCTCTATTTTAGCAATCAGAAAATAATCGAGCATCGATCTTATTCTTGCAAGTAGTATTCCACGTGATTGAGGTCTTGATTCGGTGATTAAGATAGAACATGTAAACTCTAGAAATCCCAGGTTCGAGTCAAATTTGGGGGAAGCCGGAGATTTTTCTTTTTATTTAATGTAAACTTAAATACGATAATTTTACCAAAAAAAAAGGTAGTAAATTCAAAATTAGTTAAGTTAAGAGAATAAGGTCAAACTCTCCTATAAAAAAGGTCAAACTTAAAAATATATCAAATATAACCTTGTTCTTTATAATCATTAGACATTACAAATAATGTATGAATAATAATATAAATACGTAGGGACACACTTCAAGTGAGGTTGGGACCGATCGGAGCAGCGGAAGAGGACCTACCCGAAATATGCCGAAAAGAGGTGGTCGAGTGGAACAAGGAAGCGTCCCGCGTGGCCGAGATGTTGATGGAGTTGCTAAGTGAGGGGCTGGGACTGAAACCGCAAATGTTGAAGGACATGTCCTGCTTAGAAGCCAAGGTCATGGTTGGCCATTACTATCCCTATTGTCCGCAGCCCGATCTGACCGTTGGAATCACTTCGCACACCGATCCCGGGTTGCTCACGGTGTTACTCCAAGACCAAGTCGGGGGTTTACAGGTTAAGCATGGCGAAAAATGGGTGGATGTAAAACCCGTTCCCGGGGCTCTTGTTATTAACATCGGAGACATTCTTCAGGTATTGTTTATTTATTCAAATACGAAAAAATAGTGATCCCGTAATTTTTTGTTAATTTTAATATGACTAACTTTTTTCCGTAGATAATGTCGAATGACGAGTATACAAGTGTCGATCATAGAGTGCTGGCTAATCCGTCACCTGATCCACGGGTTTCTGTTGCGATTTTTTACAACCCTAGTAAGAGGGACGACTTGTTTGGACCGATTGCGGATTTGGTAACACTAGAAAAGCCGGCTCTTTATAGGCAATTCATGCTCACGGACTACATGAAGAGGTTCTTTTCGAAACAACTGGATGGCAGGACTTTGACAAATTACTATAGGGTTTAAATATGTTGTTTCTCTTACAAGATGAATGATGGTGATAACGATACGGTATATGATTCGCGTTCTGTAATCGCGAACTCAATAAACAAAGGGTGTTCTTGTAATGTTTGAATGAATATAGATTGTAGTAGTACTATTTAGTGTCTACCATTTGTCGATTCAGGGTTTCACGATTTCGATGTTTGAGCAAAAATTGAAACTTGCTCATGATCTTCGTCACCGGCTTTGATGTACTTAGATTGTCTTACAGTTTTATTATGTAGAAAACTTGTAAGATGACAAATTGTAGGGAAAATGCATAAGGATTGTAAGTTGATGAATAAGCACTCTATCCATTTCAAATTACTGTCGTTTTAGTATCTTAGAATAGGTTTAAAATTAGTGTCATTTTTGGATTTCAATGCGCCCTTTTAAACATTTTGTCAATTTTACCCTTATTTAACATACATTGAAAATGACAAAAAGAATAAAGTATTCAATCAACTTTCAAATTAACAAAAGTTACAGGAGTAAATAAATATTTTTATTGCTTGAATTAATGTGACATTGATATTAACATACAACCTTAAGATTTGAAATGGATGGAGTACTTAAGTGATAGAAAAAAAGGGTTCATGACATACATTTGTTTCATCAGTGAGTTGTGCACTTAAACGCTTCGCTTAGTCGACAACTTTTTGGTGTCAGGTTTGGTGGTTGAATACGGAATAAAATAAGGCTGAATAAATAAATATTTGGTAAGGAACTCCTGAATCTGGGCACGGGTTAGTCAGCTCGCAAGACCTATCCAAGTTCGCTCTTCATAGGATGCACTTGGACAAAAAAATTGGAGAATAAGTATGGTCCGACTTGAACATGAAGTGTCAGTAAAATATAAAATGAACTTGGTTTTTATATTAAAACTCACACCCAATCCTTAATATTAATTAATATTCTTGTTAAAAATTTAATATGGTTGAATTTTAATTTTTTTGATAAAATTAGCATCTAAACACAATATTACGAATATATTTGCAATTATTTTACTTTAGTAAGAAAATGTTGATTTTTATTAAAAAATCAATTGGTAGGTTCGCATGACAGATTTGTGATTTGATTATTTATAAAGGCACACATTTGGCCGAGCCCGACTTTTTTATATAGGTTGGTTCGAGCTTGGCAACTGATTTTTCAGCTAGGTCCAATTGGCTTTGACCCATGCCCAGGTCTTTTATCCATATTCAATTTTTTGGTGTACTAATATAATTTATTTGAATTACTATTTTCAACAACTTCAGTTGTTTGCACTTTAAGTGCTCTCATTTCAGGTGCTAGTACTTTTACATGAAACATATATTTATATTACTACATTTATCCTCAACGACATTATTTTTATCGTCTTCAAGTTCTGAGGAATTTTAAACCATTTAGTCATTCGCTCTTCAGACGTGTTATATTTATATAGCTCTATTGTTAATTTATCCTTCAAGAATTACAATATTAATGAACCATGAAACATAATTGGTTTTTCCAAAATTGTTTTTTCACTTACTTCTTCTAATTTTGGGAAATGCTTCCATCAAATTGACAATATGCAAATATTGTAGTAAACATAATGTATTTTAAATGCTCAAAGATACTTTGTTAAAAGAGATTCATATCAAATATAAATTTTTAATCTCATTCGAAGAATCATTTTGATTTTATTGAGATAAAGTTATAGGCACATATATATCATAACTTAAAAACTTTTAGATGAGAAATGTTGGGCTCATGACCAAAAGTTAATTGTAGGTGAAATCATTTTGCATATATCACACTTATTATATATGAAGATTTGTTCGCATAATAATTGATCATACAATCAAATGCAGATGTTTAATACAATGGCTCTACCAGACCAGTTTTAGTATGAACATATTACATAACTGTAATCTCGGTTGATATAAAAACACAAATGTGACCATTTTGTTAGAATATCAACTTCAAGTTATTGTACTTTCTTTAGGAAGTATACTTATATTATTAACCAAATTGTTTTATATTGTGGATGAATTGATTCACACATATCACATTATATAATTTGTAAAAATGGTAGGGAATTCAGTTTCGACCATACTTCCGAAAGGTTTTATGGTTAGTTTTTCTTGCGAACAATCAACATTAAGAAACTTTTGTTCTCTAATAGATGCCCATGTAGAATTTTACAATCTCTCTCATTATTATCAAACTAGAAAGACTAGTCAAATGTGCAAAATTATAACAATCTAAATATATAAACTTTGGTTTGCAGAATTGGCCTGAAATATGTTTATAATATTGACATTCTTTAATTTCTTCATTTGCATTTGCAATATAATATTCGTTTTTGCGTATATTCTATAGGATTCGATTAAATTCTTTGAGAATTTAAGTAAAATAATGCATTATTTGTAATGATCTTTGTCCCCTTTGGAACATTAGGATTGACTCTTCCAAGCCATTCAACTTTCTCTCCCCTTGTTACATTACTTTTGACTTTTCCGAAGCCTTCATCTATTTTTTTGTGTGACCTGATATCATGATAATATCTTTCACTCATTTTTAGAGTATAATATATGACATATTTATCATATGTAAATTTGTTTCATTATCTTTGAATAAGATTAGGGACAGGAAGAAAAGAGCGAGGGTGACGTTTATCTCTTAGTGGGCCATCACTTACGTAACACCACCCGAAGGGCGAAACCGGAGAGCCACACCATGGGGGGAAGGTGCCCTTCCCCACACCATGACGTCAATCAATACTGATGAAACCTCATTTCCTTTGATTTCCACTTCTAGTGGGTATTATTACCACTAGTGTTTTAAAAAGTGCTAGGCGCTAGTCGGGCGGTCGAAGGTGAATCGGGGCCTAGGCGGGGATTAATCGGGGTCCATGCGGACTTAGGCGCTAGTCAATAGGGTTTAGGCGCTAGGCGTAGCCAGGTGACGATCTTTAAAATAACGCCTAGGCGGGGCCTAGGCGGACCTAGGCGGGGATTTTTAAAACAATGGTTACCACCAATATAATTTTTCACTTGTAGTGGTTAATGTTTATCAATTTTACTTTTTTACTTCCAGTAAAGATTATTCATCAATTTTACAATTCCACTTTGGATGAAAAATTATTCAACAAATTTATTCATCCAATTCGGGTGGAAATTGCTAGAATATTGAAATATATTTCCTCTAAATTATTTCAAAGATCTACAAGATCTTCAACAGTTGACTATTACAGCTTCAGCAGAATTTGACAATAGTATTTGTAAATCAAATTCAACGAGAAATACACTCAAAAATTTAATAATATACATCACCAAATGTGTTTTTGAGTCAAAATGGGGAGTTTGCTAACCCTTGTAGAAAGAAGCATCATTCCTCATATGCATCAATTCTATCATTAAAAATATTCCAATAAAATGCGAAAAAATTAGATCCACGTTTTTAAAATAAAAATAAAAATTGAAAATAGAATAGGAAAATTTCCCCATTGATTAATCTTCATGAATATTCATAATGTCCATCACCACAATATTTATCAAATTAGCTTAATGAAATTCTTGTTTGTATTGATCGAAAGAGCAATTTGCGCTGATAACATGTTAAAAATAATATGATTCTTTTCAAGAGAAAGTATTATGTGATTCTTTTCATTCATCTTCATTATGTAAAGGTTACAACGTTACAACATGCCTAAATTTATAGGTGAATGATAAAAACATGTAAAGGACATGTGTTACATGAATTAAATTCAAATGAATAAGGGTAGAGTTACTTGATAATATTTAATGCACATCAATATGGAAATTAATATACGTAACAATAACAAATATTTCTAACAATTAAAATATAATGAAAAACTGCAATTTAAATATGTATATATTCATCAGTTTTTCTAAATAATGATATTAAAAAAATTGTGCACTTGTACGAATGAAAAAACTCAACTACATTATCAATTGAATAATTAGCCATACAACGTAACAAAAAAAAAGAATATTTAGCCATACAAAAAAAAAACTTGGTTTCTGTTTAGCCATAACAAAAAAATTCTAGGGTCGGTGATGTAGATAAGTTGGAACACATGTCAAACTCTTAGTATATGGGACCCATGTGAAACCCATGATAAAAATTTAACTTTTCAAAGATATCATTTACTTATTTGCTCTCTCTAATCAGATCAGTGATAATGTCATGATTCATATCGGAGCATTGTTTTAAAAGTTCCTGTAGGTCCACCTATGCCCTGTCTAGGCGTTATCTTAAGAGTCACCGCCTGGCTACGCCTAGCGCCTAAACTCTGCTGACTAGCGCCTAAGTCCGTTTAGACCCCGATTAATCCTCGCATAGGTCCCGATTCATCTTTGACTGCCCGACTAGCGCCTAGCACTTTCTAAAACATCGTATTGGAGTAAGGCATTCAGGTCACCTATCGCTAATTGTAAAATCACCTAATTTAATTTTAATTAATAAATATAATGATCCTGCGCGAATATAAATTATCACATTTATATACTAAACTAATTCAATAAAAAAATGTTAATAAATTAAGTCAATAGGAGACAAATTGAAAGATTTCTTTATTTTCGATATTACTTGAATGTAATAAACAATATTATAGTTATTGCATGTCAATTTATAAACCAACTTTTAACTTAACTTTATTTCAGTAAACATAATTTTGTATAAAAAAAAACCCAATTAATTTAATTTCTATGAATTTAATTCTAAATTAATTTCATTCCAGTGATTTCTAATTTAGTTCAAATTCAAACCTAACCACAATTTAACTTAATTTAAACAACTCTAATTTATTCAAAATTTTCAATGAAGCAAAAATTTAATTCCCTAACTAATTCAATTTGCTAGAACAAGTGAAGTAAAGAAAGTTAAAAATAAATTAGATTGTGGGCCGATTACTTAAGCATTTCGGCATTAATATGTGGGCTTTTTTGTTTTTGCTATATTTTCTTGGGAAATACAAGCCAATCCCTTGTTTGGGTAAAATATTTTTGTTTTTGTCATAACAACAAAATATTTTCACTTTTCCATCTTTTTTAAGTTTCTATTTTCTCTTTTACCTTCTCTGTACATTTGCATGACTTATATATAATAACTCTTAAATCGTACTCGATTTCATAGCAAACCATTTTATTGAGGAATTATACTCGGTATAAGAGCCGTTATACCTGGTATAAGAGCCGTTATACTTGGTATAAGAGTTATTATACCTAGTATAAGAGCTGTTATACCTGGTACATGGCCTATTACATTCTTATATTTGAAGACAATGCTCAATTTTAGACCATTAATCATATTATGAATGGCTTATACCTGGTAAAAAAGGTATTATACCAGGTATATTGACTATTATACCAAGTATAATAATTGTTATACCAGGTATATTATAATAATTTTATATCACTTTGAAAATTTTATGGAATGAGCTTCAATGGTAACATATCTTTTTTTTCGGATACATCTTACATTTATTGATTTCAATTTGTTAACTTACTAATATAAACAACTAATTTCTATCGTAAGTCGTAACAAATGTTATACCTGGTATAAAAGATGTTATACCTGGTATAAAAACTATCATATCTAGTATAAAGCTCATTGAAAGTCACCCGAAGTTACAATATCTTGATTTTT
>CATIWQ010667133.1:0-11817 GCA_949673415.1 Euphorbia schlechtendalii
TGGGGGTTCCCTAAAGATCGAGACATAATCAGTATAATCTACGTTCAAAGGTTTGAAGTATTTGGAGACCACCTCCGCTATTTCCCTACTAAATTGGTTACTAGTGGTTGAGGCGGAATCAGTCATTACCACCTAGTAAAAAACCTAATAGTTAGAAGAAATCCTAAAGAATCCTAAGTTAGCTCGAGGCGGTATAAACAATAATTAAATTACCTATGTTGGTATTTCAGATCTAAGTGGTAACAAGAATTAACAAACAACATTTCTATCGATTGAATATCCATTTCAGATCTAGCAAACACTTTAGGCAAGAACAAGTAATTCTGAAAAAAATTTTACATATATCCTGGGAAAATGAGACACAAAACACAAAATGCATTTCATAACGAACTGGTCAAGGTATCAGCGGGCAAGTGAAAAGGAAATCAAGGACAAAATCTAGAGAACGGTTGAGAAGTTATGCGAAGAACTAACAAAGAAATAACATGGCAGTAATTTTCGCAGAAAGCAACAGCAAATAATAGTAAATCAGTGGTAAAAGCGAAACAGAAGAAGGATGATAACTTACTTGTGTAGAAAATATGCTTGATCGGAGAAATTTAGGAAGGGAAAGATGGTTGACAGAGCTTGATGAAGAAGAACACAGTCACCGGAGAAGAAAAGAGGTTGCAGAAATGGTGAAAAGAGAAAATGAAACCCTTATATAGAAGATGAAATGACATTTGAAGGGACATTTTCCCCTGTGTGACACGTGGCGCATTGCCTGCCTCGCATTCAAAATTTGAAAAAACATGGGTTTTTCGTTTTAGCGCTCTAGACACGTAAGCCCTAGATCTGCACGTGTCGATGAATCCGCCTGGGCCAAGCGGATCTCAAACCTTCGCTCCTAAAGAAGCTCTCACACTGATGGGGGGACTTCTGTTAACAAGGTAAAATATTGACAGACGCGTACGAGTCACGCGAGATCCCCAAGTGAATTACATCCGCTTGGAACAGAGAGATTTAATGGTGAGGCTAGGAATGTTCTTACAGATCCAGACGGTTCCAATCCGACTCGAGGGTAAAACCCCGTGGTTCATCCAAGCGGATTGGATTCGCCCCAAATTACGAAGAAATCAAGTCTTCCCTCAATATCAGAGGAACGTGCAGGCGGTCATCAAGCTGAGTCGGCTTGTCCGCCTGGACCGACCCGAAGCCTCAGGAGCATAGAGTCCAATTAAGAGTCTAAGACCTCAGAGGAGACATCAATAATTGGAACTTCCAATTCAGATAAGCTTTATCTTATTAATAAGATAAAAATTCACTCAAGTTAGAGCTCTGGGAATTCACACTCTTAGATCAGACCAGAAGACGTTCTGGGAGTATAAAAATTCCTTTGGACCACCACGTAAAGGTACGTATTCTAAATTCACAAGAAATTACTCCTTGCCTCCTCACTTAAATCCGATCTATCTTAAGCATCGGAGAGGCTACGCCGGTCACACGGCTAGCCCCCATAGCGACGGTTTTATCTTGTAGGAACCATTAAACCACACAAGAAGAGAAGCGTTAGGAGATACCTTCAATCAGAGAATTAGCACGTGGAACCACGTTCCAATCCTAATTTAACACTAAGTAAGTTGATGAGTGTACTTTTATCAAGTTTAGAAAGCTGATATAGAATTTTCAAAATTGAGGGAGACAAAAGATGAAAACGGGGCAAATTTGGAATATGAAATATGTTTTTGACCTTGAATTAGATCGTACACCACTATTTCAATGGATTCTGATATAATGCAGTAATATTTATATTGTTTTGGAGTACGAGCAAAAATTAGTTGGGTTAGTAATACATATATATATTAAAAGTTTTGGATAACCTCCAATTTTATTATTAAAGTTTAGGTTTGGTCCGGCCCATTTGGCCCGACAATTCTAATATTTGTACATTCCAATTTTGTAACATTTAAATTGTTCATATTATATTTTTTTTACATTTTTGTTTTTCTAAGTAATAAGAGTATTGTTTTTTACCAATTTTGTAGTTGTGGGAACCGAACTCACAGTCACATATTTCTTGAATCTTTGTTAAGAAGGTGGAAGCCACTAAGCATTGGCATGGTATTTTTTTACATTTATATTTTAACTATGACTTGAGTAATATTAAATTATGAAATGTAATTTTTTCAACAAAAAATAATCAAATCACAGGACCTTTACAGAGTTTTGATTATTTTTTTCAATTGATTCGACTAAGTCTAACTAATTTTCGTCACTAGTTAGAACGAGCTTACATCACAATATTTTCAAGGGTATATTTCAAAAACATGTCTTGTGGTGTAAGTGATTTACAAAATGATCTTTGTAGAATTTTTTTTAAAAGAGTGCTTGTGATTTCGAAAATTAGCAAAAACATGATTTTCAATTTCAAATTACGTTACAAAAATGGATAATCTTGTTTATTTTTAAGCGGCATATTTAATTATAATACAATATACCTTATCGATATATTTTAGAATTTTTAGATAAGTACAAGTATTTTTTTCAATTAAAACGTGATTGGTAACTAAAAAAATCATAATAAAATAAATAATTTTTGAAAATTAATCAAATTTTGATGAATAATTTTTACATAATAATGTTAACCTATAGAAATGTTAAAGTTATTGAAATATATTCTGGAACATTACTATTTTTAATAAAAAATTATATTTTTATTAATTTACAAATTTTTGAAACCACAATTCACAAACATCCTTTTGCAATGATAAATTGCACAATGATCGTTCTACAAAATAATCAAATCACAAGATACTTAATAAAAGTTAGCTTACTTTTGAATAAACTTAATTAGGTTGTTCTCATTCCGGCCAGCCTTGCCTACACCCATGTCAAATGAAGACTGAAATTTTGCTAAAGAAACACAATTATTGTAAGGGCAACCAAATCAAAATAGGCCAAAATAGGAACCCGTTTTAACGGTACCATGATTCCTGAATTCAGGTATGGCCCACTCACATAACCCTAGCCATTCATCTCTTATCAAATTCAGATGTAAGAGTGATATTCAGGTACAGCCAATAGTACGGTTACCCCCTACTTCTCCTTGGTTTGATGAGATAAATTTTAATCTCATTGCACCGTCGTAGTCAATCGCTACCAAAGCGCGTAAATCTATATCTCAACTGGTCTTGCCTCAAACTCCGCACACGCCTCTCTCTTCCAGTCAAACCTCAGTCCACCAACATTAACTGATTTAAAAAGAAAACCAAAATAGTTTAATACTCCGAATATAAAATGCTATATTAAAAATAGGTGTTTCTTTATTATTTTTAAATACTATATCCACTTCTCCACTTACTTTTCAAGACATTAAAGCACAACTAACTACGAATGAAACGAAAACAAAACGCACCCTTTAAATTGTAGTATAATTTTTTGCAAGGCTATAGCACCTCTTCCAGCTCCCGTTTATTCATTCATTTGGTCGTATCACAATTTATGGAAAAAATTATATTGAGGACCGGGTCCTATAAATCTTTATCGTTGGATGAATGACACGTACCTTCTTTCTATTATAATGATATAAAATGTGATTACGTGTTATTCTTCCGATGTAAAACGTGCACAGGACCCAGATTCTTATTATAAAAACTCTAATTTATGTGCATGCTCTATTTGAACTTTGTATTATACATGATGTTAACAAATTTTGCAACTCAATGGAATATTGTATTGCACATGAATCAAAATGACTAATTATTATACTATTCATACTAAAATGGATAACATACATACTAATAAAGACTTTTTTACTATTTTTGCAATATCGATTCTTCTAATATTATTATGTAGCTAAATATTTATATTTTGAGTTGATTAATAATTATTAGTTATCAATTTATTCTTTAAAACAAAGGTTGTAGTACATGATGATTTTGTTTTTAATCAAACAAAGTTTACTTTACGTCTTATCACAATTGTATCAATCTTTACACCATTAATCAAATTGTTGTTGACAAGATAACCATAGAATCCATCTAAATGAAATGGATTATTTGAACAATCATTTTCTTTTCATTATCTTATAAGTTTAGTATTAATGATTACTTAAAATTTACACACTTTCATCTTGTTTATGTGAGGATGAAGTTGCATATTTATTAGCTAGACATTTAGTTATTCAAAAAGTATTGAAATTAGGTTTTGATTAGAATTGTAACTACCTTTAATTTGATTTAATAGACTTACTATTATTCATCAATAAATATTTTCTTATAATTTATTGTGCGAGTCTAAATCAAAATTTTATGCAGCCTTACAATAATCACGAATTTAGATGACACTTATAATTCAATTCTTAAATTTAATAAAAAAAAACCGTTAAAAACCAAATGGTTGGTAGGCTGATTTCACAAGTGGTCAACTTCTCTCTCTCTCCAAATCATGAGTCTAGTTTAGCAGTAAATGACATGTTTAATTATCTAAGCTCTATTATGAATATTCCTATATAGCCCAACCAACTAAAAGAGATACATACAAAAATGGAAGGTAAAGTTTCGATTTCCCAGTTTCTCTCTCAGGAAAATCAGACTATTCCTGAAGATGAAGACGAAGACGAAGATGAGTTTTCATTGTCTGATTTAGTTAAAGAAGAAGATGAATATCTGGAATTGATGATCCAAAAAGAGGTCAATTTCGATTTCAACAACTCAGGTTTTTCTCACAATTGGATCAAATGTGCTCGATTGCAAGCCATTTCATGGATTTTCAAAGTCAGTATTCTTCTTCTTCTTCTTCATTTGCATAATTACCAATCAGTCCTCTCAAATTACAATTAACTTTTCTTGATAATGAATGCAGAGTAGAGAAATGTTTGGGTTTCGCTTGCCAACTCTATACCTATCCATTGCCTACTTTGATCGGTTCCTCTCCAAGAAAACCATTGATGTAAGCTGTTCTAATTACTAATTGATTATAATCATGATTAGGATTTAATTAGTAATTAATGAGAAATGTTGAATTGGTTGCAGAGTGAAAAAATCTGGGCAGTAAGATTACTATCTGTAGCTTGTCTTTCCTTAGCAGCAAAAATGGAAGAGATTAAAGTACCTCAACTGACACAGTTCCAAACTGAAGACTACAGTTTTGAAAGCAAAGCAATTCAAAGAATGGAGCTTTTAGTATTAAACACTTTGCAATGGAGAATGATTTCAATAACACCATTCCATTTTCTTCATTATTTCTTCATTAAATTCTGCAACAACGCGGACCAGATTTTGGTATCTAGAACAGTTGGACTCATCTTGGCTCTGATTAAAGGCAAGTAATGCATTTTTTATTTTTCAGTTAAATTTGTACTGATTTATTAATGTGATTTGAATGATTAATTGTAAAATGATGTGCAATTGCAGAGGTTAATCTCATGGGTTATAGGCCATCAGTTATAGCAGCTGCAGCCACTTTAATGGCATTGGATCAGAGTTTGACAAGAGAAGAATTGGAGGGTAAAGTTAATTCAATTTCATCTTCTGGGTTTATTGAAAATGTAAGTTTTTTTTTATGTGATTCGTGTTAGATTTATTAGTGGAATAAATTGGATCTGTGATTTTAGTTGGTTGGTGTAACAGGAAAAAGTGTTTGAATGCTACAATGCAATAAAGAAATTGGAAAAGGATGAAATAGAGAGATGTTCATCAATTGGTACAAAGAGGAAAAGAAGTGAATTCATGAGTTCTGATCAAGATCATGGGTTACCTCATCAAAAGCAACAAAGATAATGCGTCTTGTTTCTCTTGTTCAGGCAGAGTCCGAGAAAAGATAGTATCTTAGAGGTGAATTGTAGGCAGCTTCATTTGATGCAATGATTGATTTTCAAGATTATTGCAAAAATCACATATAAGTTTTTTTTTCTTTAGTTATTTTTCTATACACCAATGCCATCAGATGGGGAAAATGGGGCTGCTGAAATAACATTGGAGTTTATGTTTAATTCTTTTGATTTTTTTTTTTTTGTTGATTTTGAAAAAAAAGGAGATAACTTTTTCTTTTGGAGGCATTTATAGTAGTGCTTTTTTGTGTGTAATAAAGGCTGTTAGTGAAAAAAATGATAGGGTGTATTTGTGTGATTTGATAAATCATTTTCTAACAAGTACTGTAAAGGTAAATTGGAAATGGATTTGTATGAATATTTGGGGTTTGTCTATTTTCACTGACAAGCTTTTCTTGGATATGTATTACAGAGGTTTTTCAGTGGGTGAAGGAATTTATTGAATTCTTTGGTGAAATTAATATTAATTTACTTTTATGAAAAGAGGGGTTTTCTTTATGTCATGACTTGATAGTATCTAAAGTCTCAAAATTTGCTCTAATGATATAGACTAGTTTCACTTTGCAAAGTTTAGCTCTTATCATGACTTTTTTTTTATTATTTCTTCATATCGAACAAATGTAGTTATATGATTCGGTTCATACAAAATAAGGGGACAAATAGTACACTTTAAACAATCATATTTAAAAGTCGAAGTTAACAAGAAAATATTGAGAAATTAGCGTACTTGGCCAATTAATTATTCATTGAACTATTGATGCAGTTATATAAAAGGTAGAAAATAATTGGTTGTTTAAACATATACAATGCACAGTTGCCTTTTTCATGAAAGTGAAAAAAATGTAATGATTTTAAAGGAAGAAAGATACAAAATAGGTTTTAGCAGAAACAAAACAAGAGTCGCTTTCTTGGACTGAAACTCCAGATATGAAAATTGAACCAAAGTCCAACAGCAACTGTTCAGTCAAAACTAGCAAAATTAAATTAGGTACTTGGGACTTTTGTCTGGCATTGGTGCCCTCATTACCTGACACAATTTGTTGGGGGATTGAAGGCCCGCCCTTCTATCTAACAACTTAAACTCATATTATCTAATTATGTTTTTTACGTTGTAATTCGGCTGAGCTCAACTTAATTCATTACCAATTTATAACTATCTAGACATTTTGTGTCCTAATCTTTGCTAATGCAATTGTTTTTTTTTATATATTTGTGTTTACTTTGATAAATGTGTTATTTTGTGGAGTTGAAGAGCAATTGGAGAAAGTAATGAAGTCTTAAACCTTGAGCATGACTTAAGCTTAAGTAATAAATGAAGACGTATGAACAGGAGCATTGAAAGTTCTTAACTCACACCCATGGCCCAATGCAATCAATAATTTTCAGTGGTTTAAATGAATAATTAAAAGGTGAATTGAATCATGAATTGACTATTACTCTTAACATTCATAAGCTAGTGTATCTTTTTTTTTTTTGAGTTTATACAAATATCAATTTCGAAGAAAATTATTCGAACAATTCGTCATGAGACTGGGCCACAGAGTTAACCTCAATGGCATGTGCGTCACGTAAATATTCCTACAATTTACTGCAGATGCCCTTATATATATATATATATATATATATATATATATATATATATATATATATATATATATATATATATATATATATATATATATATCCACCAATTACAAAGAATGATAAAATGGACGACATTAACTACGGCCAAGAGAAATAACAATCGAGAGCATCCAAGAATCCTATCTGGAAAACTGTCCAATAATTTGGACATCACATAAACAATAGTGTATATTCTGAATATGTGACTAATGAGGGAACAAAAACCAAAACAAGAGCTGTTTCCATCAAAATGAAAGAATCTGTCACCAGTCAAAAGATTCTATTGGACCAATCAATCAAATAGATCCATAAACATCGTACAATTTTGTAGCCTTCTATTCGATGAATAGTATAGGCATATCTTCTTGGCTCTGGCCACAATTTTACCCAGCTTTCATACTTTTATAGCGTAAAAGTTTACAGTGTGATTAAGGCTTGCTTGTTGCATTAATGTTATAGATTCACAAGGAGATTGAAGAGACTCGTGGTGGGCAAGATAACCAAAAGCATCATTCATATAATCATTTGAATATTGTTAAAAGTTGATTTCAAAATGTATGATATTATTTTTATGATTTGATCTGTTTGAGTTCAGTTAATAACAAGCCAATAGTTGTATCCGAGCTTAAATGATTTCAAGGGTTTGTGAGATGGGTCATCTGAAAAATTAAGAAACAATGCACCACAAGGAGAGGTTAGTTGTCAAATCGAGATTCGAATCGAGAATAAAAATCCATTTTTATAAATCACAAATCGTGAATTGAATCGTAAAATACAAGTGAAATTCAAAAAAAATATATACAAATAATATATTTAACATGTTCAACTTTAATTGCTGTTAATTTCAGAGGTGAAACCACGGTCATTCAACCAACAAATAATCGATCTGAATCTTTCATATGTCTCCTCTTTGCAAGAATGAAGGCTACACTTCTTGAATCTTCACTTCTCCGACTCCTTTTCTCTGGAATCTTACTTTTATTTCTCTTGTTTTTTCTCAGATTTCATGAGTAGCTTGAAATATTTGGCTTCTCTTCTTCTAATTTTGTTCAATCATGGTGATTGTGGTTAATTAGAGAGAAAGCATTCTAGTTGAAACAAGCCGCGTATATTGTAAGATTTTGGAATGAGAGTACTAATTAATATTTGATTGCATTAATACAGCAAGGGAGAAGAAACGACGCTTTATATTTTTCATATTTTCCTGAAACGTAGGAATCGTTAGAATCAGACGATTCACATCCGATTCCATCGATTCAGCCACGATTCCCGGTCTATTTCGATTCACCCCATGGATTCGAATCTTTATCTGGGTGAATCGTACGATTTAAATCGTGAATTGTGAGATTTCGATAACTATGGAAGTGTTGGCGGTTCAGATGCAAGACTTGAAACCACAATTAATGAAATGCAAGTTTGAATTGGATGTCGGTGAAAAATTGCATTAAAAGGTATTTGGAGAGAAGTGCTTCAAGGTTGGATGATTGACAAAGGGCATCATGAAAGGTTTAATGGTGACAGAATGCACCATTAAAGGCAATAAAAAGGATTTTGAATCAAGAGGAAGTGTTAGAAGTTGATTTCAGAATCTTTAATATTATCTTCATGATTTGATATGTTTGTTTGAAGTATATAAAGAGTAAAGTTTTGAATTGGTATTTTGATATTATAGGATTTAGTTATCTTGTAAGCATATAAACAAGTATAAAAGTTTCATAATATAGGTAAACAAGAGAACTCATGAAATGCAAGTTTGAGTTCAATAAATAAAAAACCAACAAACACTAAATATGACAATAAAATTACCTAGTTCAAGGACAGCAGTGCAAGTGAGAATTGCCACAAACACAGCTCTGTAGTACGCCATTAAAAACATTGACCTTCCATCTCTATGGAGCTGTCTCATTGAAAACCTGCCGGAAAAGACATCTGCTTTAACACCACTTATAGAAGAACTGAAGCTGCACATTTTAATTATTCAGCAATAGCAAAGGATAAATAAACAGTTATCCTTTAAATGCCATCTGTGAAGACTAATCGGAGCATCCACCTAGAAAAAACACAGCCTTTATATCCCAAATTTTTAACGGATTATATTATGGTCATCCAGCATCAAAACTATAATTGTAAAATAACATTTGTGTAGCTCGGACAGGCTAAAAAACAACGATAAGCTGCTTCAAACTCTAGATGAAATTTGTGATTAACAAAACGTATGTGCACATTACAATCGACATGGCATTGAACGGCAAAGGTGTTTCGTCCAAGTGCAAGAGAAAAACATGGTTCAGTAGGATTCCAACATAATACCTGACAAAAGACGAACAAGTTGAAGACGTGAGTGTTGAGTATTAAACGAGAATCTGGGATGTCAAGATTAAAACATGCTCACATGATCACAAACTGACAATACATAGAATATTCCTCCACATCACACTCCAAGTGACGTTTCCTTTCCTTTGAAGTATCCAACTGGTGATCTCTTCATCGCAGAGTATTTATGATCATATTCACCCACAGAAGTTGAACAGCAGTTAGTGAACAAGAAAAATAAATGATTCTTTCACAGCGAAACAAAATCAGAGGTAAACCAGAAGGAAAGTATGGAATATCAGGCTGAAGAAAAGTTGACAATAAGAGCGACCACATGCATGGAGTTAATTCATTTGACATGGGTCCAAAAATGCTCATTTGCTACAAATGCCATCGCGGCCAATTTTTCTGTATTTATTTTACAGATACACAGAAAATATAAAAAAGATAGCTACAATAAAGAAACAAAGTATTCTTGTGACTCCAAAATTTAAGGAGCTTTAGTCATAGAGAATGTAAAAATCCAATCTTCAACAAAAACATATGGGAATATCGTAACTTACTTAACTTTTTGCAGAAAAATGAATAATTATTTGAACCTACGAGTAATCTGGCAAGTGCTTAAAACTACAAGTAGACCTACGAGTGTAACTATAGATACAATTCCACATCACATGCGAGTAGACATATCGATATGACATATGACCAAACCTCAGTTCCTGCAATGCATGTTGCATTGCCAACCCCATGTCTGCTTTCTGAAATGGTGGAGCATCATTTGCATCATCACCAGTCACAGCAACAACTTCTCCCATACTTCTTCGTAGATTTTTCACAAGTATATGTTTAGCCAGTGGTGATGAGCGGGCCATTATCTACAAAATTTCCATAATATCATTTAACATATAACTTTTCACAATCAAAGAGCTATACAGAGATGCATTCAGAAACAACTTAAAATAAAACTTGAACTACAGTTATAGTTCAAAGATTATCAACCGTCCACAAAGAAAAATGTGACTAAGCATAGAAACTCAGCAATGACGAGCACATTTAAGAAGGATGAAAGAAAAAAGACATCATTGGTATTTAAGTAAATAAAAGCAAAAAGTATGTGAGATGCTGAGCAAAAAAAAATCCATCAACAGGATAACCAAATGATACTTCAGATGAAAAGAGTCACACCTGAATTTTCTGAATAAGTTCTCGCAGTTCATTCCTCACTCTTCCCTCAATATTATGATCCTTCTTTTTATGCCCTTCAGTCAAAATTCGACATTCTCTAGCAATAGCCTTGGCAGTGGTTATGTTATCCCCCGAAGGATGTAAACATCCGAACAACAATTCCAGCAGACCTGTAATGGATGAACTGAAGAGCAGCTTTAGAGACAAAAACTGCAACTCTGAGCTTCTCCTGCCATGATAAGACTGAACACATGAAAACGAGAGAGCATGATATAGACAAAAAGACTTCATTTACAATCTGTAAACTTGATAATTCAATACATTTCAATGAACTTTATTTCCATAACAGTGTGACAAAGAATTTTACAAGGCCACTCTTAATAGGCTAGCAAGCTTTGGTTTGGCACAGATCACAAACAGGAGACAAATTCTTTTGATCAAAATTGTCGCTTTCACCACCATAACAAAGCTATTTTCCTTTCTTAGCAGCTAAGCCAGTAGACTTGCCATGCTCCGAAATAGAAGCCATTTCTAAACACCAAACAATGCAATTTATAAATTCAATTTTAAGTTGAAATCTGTTCTTGATCTTCTCTAAAGAAAAATTTTATGCACGACTACAATTTTTGGACATCAGAATCAACTCCAGGAAAGCAGGTTTTGCGTTTCTATCAATATAGCATGCTTGGCATTTGAGTAGGTGATTTTTCTAAAACTTGAAAAATAAAATAACTGGTACTGGACCGAGGATCAGTGACTAAACAAAAAAACAAGCAAATGATTTTGCACCTTCCGGATCTTACAATTCAAATCCAGATTTAGAGACATCCACTCTGTTAATTTCTATGTTGATGATGATAGACAAAAACAAATATTATAGTTTAGGA
>CATIWQ010667313.1:0-28225 GCA_949673415.1 Euphorbia schlechtendalii
TAGTTTTTAACTTGTTTTTATAAATTTCTTGTAAATATCTGGTAGTGATCTGGTATTTTTCTAGTTTTTATGTTTTTGAATAGTTTTTTCTGGTAATAATTTGGTATTATATATGTTACAAGTGAGTATCTGGTATTTATCTGGTATTTGGCTGGTATATCTCTAGTTTTTAACTTGTTTTTGTAAATTTCTTGTAAAAATCTGGTAAGGATATGGTATTTTTCTAGTTTTTATGTTTTTGAATAGTTTTTTCTTTGATCCATGTGTATATCCGATGTTTTTTTAATTCAAAATGTTTGCAGCTTTACGAGTTAGTGTTCCCCCCTACCTTGATTTGGCATACTGGTGTTAAATGGACCTCCAATATTGAAATGTTTGATAGCCAGGGCTCCTTTCCGAAATGAACACTTTTTGCATGTACTCGATTGAATTTTGATGTATGTTTGAACTTTTACTAGAATGCAATTGTTGAATATAGAAATTTTTTGTCATTTAAAAATCAATTGAAAGTAATTTTTGCAGCTATTTTGTGTGGTTTAAATAGTTAAAGACCTACAAATCTGGTGAAAACGAAAGCAATGTATTTTATAGGTTAAATTTGGTAAGAACATGGTAGTGGTCTAATATTGACAATGAGAAAACATAATTTATAATGATTTTTTGAAGTGATTGACAACAAGTTTCTATTTGAATATGTATAATTTTAAATCTACAAAGATTGCAAGATGGAATGTTCATCTTGCGAATGCTGTACAATGGCTAGATTATAAGAACAAAGTTCTCTTTCAAGGTCAATGTCATTCTCCTCTTCATCCATCATGATCATATCATCATCTTCCTTTGTTGTGGAACCTAACCAAGCAAGTGAGATCACATGTAAAGTTGAGAATTAGAAAAATGGTATAGAGCTGGTAGGAAGTTGGTATTTGAACAATTTTTCAATAAAATATCTTCACTCATGCTTGATTTGTTTACCAATAATGTATACATCAATTTAAAATCGCACGAAAAATACATTAAGTTCATGTAGAAACTAATAGTGTTGAAAGCTTGTTAAAATAACATGAGTTTATATTCAATACCAGCATTATACCAGCAGTATACCAGCAGTATATCAGTTTAAAATAACATGCTTTAAAAACATAAAAATACTAGTAGTACATCAGCAAAATACCAGCAGAATACTAGTTGGACATTTTAAAACTTGCTAAAATACAGAAATTGGACCAGTTACTAGCTGAATACCAGTTGTATACAACTACAATACCTGTTGGACATTTTAAAACTTGCTAAAATGCAGAAATTGGATCAGTTACTAGCTGAATACCATCTGTATACCAGTTGGACATTTAAAACTTGCTAAAATGCAGAAATTGGATCAGTTACTAGCTGAATACCAGCTGTATACTAGCACAATACCAGTTGGACATTTAAAACTTGCTAAAATGCAGAAATTGGATCAGTTACTAGTTGAATACCAACTGTATACTAGCAGAATACTAGTTGGACATTTAAAACTTGCTAAAATGCAAAAACTGGATCACTTACTAGCTGAATACCAGCAAAATACCAGTTGGACATTTAAAACTTGGTAAAATGTAGAAATTGGATAATTACTAGCTGAATACTAGCTGTATACCAGCAGAATACCAGTTGGACATTTAAAACTTGCTAAAATGCAGAAATCTGACCAGTTACTAGCTGAATACCAACTGTATACCAGCACAATACTAATTGGACATTTAAAACTTGCTAAAATGCAGAATACCAACAGTATACTATAGAATACCAGTTGACATTTTAAAACTTGCTAAAATGCAAAAGCTGGACAAGGTACTAGCTGAATACCAGCTATATACCAGCAGAATACCAGTTGGACATTTAAAACTTGCTAAAATGCAGAAATTGGATCAATTACTAGCTGAATACCAGCTGTACACCAGCAGAATACCAGTTGGATATTTAAAACTTGCTAAAATGCAGAATACCAGCAGTATACCGGTAGAATACCAGTTGGACATTAACACTTACTAAAATGCAAAATACAAGCAGTATACCAGCAGAATACCAGTTGGACATCAAACTTGCTAAAATGCATAATACCAACAGTTTACTAGCAGTATACCAGAATTTAAGAAACAAATTAGAGTATACCTTCAATGACTGCAGATGCTTTATCACACTTTGTTATACATGTGGATAATTGTTCATTAATGTGCTTTGTGATTTGTAGGAGAGGAAAAAATGCAGGAACATATCACTGTTGATTTTCATGGCAGAATCTCCATCTGTAACTTGAAATTCTATCTTCAAATCTTTTGTGTCTTCATTTATTTTTATGCTTTCAACTAGGACCTTTTTGAATTCAGAAAAACTAGAATTTTGCGAAATTAAGATGCCAGCAACTTTGTAACCAATGAATTTCAAGTTTTCATTCCATGATCGGTAGCAATAGGAATTTGACCCATTATGTAGGTTTTAGAAATCAAAATTCAGTTCGGTTTCTACTCAAACATATGCTTGTACCTCGAAATCAAATTATTTGAGATCAGAAACTCACTTGATTGTTGAAGATTTGATGAAATCGCGATTTGATCTTAAAGAAATCTAGATCTGTTGAACTTTTTGTTTATGAGAAAAATCAAGAATTTGAGGAAGAAGTTATGAGGCTCTGTTGATCGCGTGTTGTTTTTGGAGTGATTCAGTCCTTATATAGGACGTATTAATTGTAAAGAGGAAGTTTAATATTGGTATGGAATGATAATTTTGTATTAGAACGTAAACTCTGTAATTTTGAAACATTTTTAGTACATTTATAAAAATTTTTCTTTACTGTTGCTGCATTTGTGTTGATTATATAAATCACATGCAACTAGGAACATTCTAAGGCATTTGTTCCTTGCTTTAATCAAAATCGGCGGATGTATTTTTATTGTGGCTTTAAATGGTCTTGGTTCAAGCATTACAGCCACAACTTGAATGTGTTGTTAAATGTGCTGATTCTCTACTTTTTATCCTTCGATTAAAGTAAAAGAGCTAAGTGAGTTGTTGCTTTCAAATTTTTGTTATTCTCCATTAGCTAGGTTTAAATCCTCCCTGCCCTTGTAGATGCCATATTGCAATACATTTTCACTTAATTTGTGAAGGAATTATCATACCGTAAACGTAATTACCTCCATTTTGATGGGAGACATTCTTCTTAGTGGCAATATATATGCATCTCTACTTTCACCATTTTATATTATTACTAATAAGATTATGTGCATGATCTTAACATTGACACATATCGTTTTATTCATTAATTCATGATTTGAAATATGATTCCTAGAATTTTGGCGAAATACATTAACATCATCCTTAACTTTCAAAAGATCCAATAAATCTTAAACTTGATAAAAATGCATCAGTTTGCATCTTCAATGTTATGTGTTAACTTTTGATTAGAGAGTGATAAATCTAGAAAAAAGCATCTTTATAAAGTAAAACCAACCAGATTTTGACATGTGAAGTTGAGGGGCTAAGTTGTTTACTTTTGCCAAGTTGAGGGGGTATCTAACCCTTTTGCAAGTTGAGAGTAACATTCGACTTTTGTTGACAAGTTAATGGGGAAAATAATGCATTTTGCCCAAAATTTTCGATAAATATGCATTAAAATGCACCCTTCATGACTTCAATTTTTAATTCACTGGCAACTCATTCCTTCCATATTGATATTCACTTTATAGTGTTCAGTAAAAGTAACTATTCAGTCTTTTAGTTTATATTGTGTCTAACTGAGCCTTTCCCTTTTTTTTTTTAATAAATAAACAAAGATGAATTTAGTGGTTTTGAATATTGTAAAAGTATATAGTAAGTTATGTGAAGATCACAAAATCACATAGAACCAAAAAAAAAAGTTAAAAGGCTTGAGAAGATTGTAATGTGATGTTCGAAACTTGAAACCAAGTAAATTGCCAAATTAGGATAAAAAGGAGAAACGACAAGTGAGTCTCGTTTTTTGAGATTGGACAGGAGGTGGCAGTGTGCTATGCCTTTTTAATAATTGATTCGAATTTTTTGAGTCCTCATTCCAATTCATTAATTGATAAATTGATATTGTTGCAGTGTTGATATCCAATTATATGTTTATATCTTAATTTTATAGTTGGTTTACAACATATACCTTCTCTGTAGCACAATATTATATTAACATTGTTTCAACTTTCAAATAAGTTTCAGTTGTATGTATATATCATCAACTCATCATAATGTTTGAAACTATGTATCTTAGCAGTCTATTTTGAATAGCTTATTAGATTCTCGAGGTTGGTCTTAAAGTGGGGACTTTTGTGCATTATACTTTCATTTGAAAGTACAGGCAACGATATCGATGCAATGAGTGAATCCATGATCCATTCTTGACTGAGCCATTTTTTTAAAAATTGTATAAAATAATAACAAAAATAAAAGCAAAAGAACATTGCCAAAGCAAATTAAAGATAAAGGGAGCATAACTGAGTTTGCACTAGTTATATATCTTACTCATATCTAGTATTTATTTGCTGCATCTTTTTTCCTCCTGCATCGCACATATCGTGAACAAATTGATAGATTTAAATATGCACTTTTAATGAACAAAATGAATTTGAATAACAGAAGATCTGTCTTAATTTTTAACACAAGTAAAACTTTTACGGCACAAACACAGATTGCCATTTTTCTATAACCCCATATAAATTAATAGGAGGCTGATCAATAAAAACAAATTTAGTTTAATTTTAAATCCCTATTTATTTATATATTATAGATAACTGACATGCCATATGATGAAGAAGAATTGTGGATTGCATACAAGTTAAAAACCCTTAAATTGATTTCCTTCGGTTTCTCTCAATCCAACCTCGTATAAAAATGAGAAAAAGCATCTCTCAAAAGCTTACAAGGAGAAATAATGCAAATATGAATAATATCTAAAAGCATGGAAAGTACTAGTGTAATGAACTACACCTCGAGGAGAAACAAATAATTTAACCAACACTACTATCACCTCTGTTTTGAAAGGCGGTCAGAGACGCCACTTAAACGGGGTATTTTTAAAACATCAACACGATTTTATATAATCGAGTGGTCAAGGTGAAAATGTGATCAAAACTCAAAAAAGTACCGTAAAAGATCAGAAAAGTATCGTCAAAGCCTAGAAAAATGTCACCAAAACCTAGAAAAGTGTTACCACAAAATCTAGAAAAATATCACCAAAACCTAGAAAAATGTTATCACGTGAATTTTGAATTTAGTTATATAAAAATTTATATGTTAATTAAATTTGTTATTCTCATTCATTAATAAATGTTAAATATTTTAAAATACTAACATTGACAATCACTTACTATTAGATTGATGAAAAAAATACGAACAAATGCAGTGACGATAGGAAGTGGGAAAATAGAAGTAGTTTAGAATAAAGAGGCAAACTTGAAATGAATTATGAAATTAAGAACATAATGCCAGTGCTCATATTCAACAGGAAATTCAGATATGAACAAACACTCGAGCTAGTCATGGCACCTCAGCATATATACAGATCATACAAAGAAGAAACAGACCAAAATGCCATATGGGAGAGAACATCATTCACTGCTTAGCTTAGCTTAAGCTCATCACATAGTTTTCTTTTCTCTTAAATACAGACTTGTTTCATTTAGAAAATATTCTGCATTTCATTATACAGGTTCCGGGTGATGAGCAACATGAGGCCCTGAAGCTATAGTGAAATGAAGGCCCCTTCGTTGCCCAGATTGAAGCACAAAAGCAACCTGTGTTGCTGCCAGGGCTGCAGCCTCCTGTATCCACATATTACAGTGCACATTATTGTATGAATTGAACCACTAAATAGTAACGATAACTCGCTAACCTGTCTTTGCCTTCGCCGCTGCAAGATGCTTATTGCCCAAGCCATTATATAGCATGGCAAAAGAAAACCAGCTGCTCTCAGCAAGAAAAGCTGTTCAACACCAATCAGATCGTTACATGTATACAAACGGACCATACAAAAATAAATTTTATGCCACATAATGGTCAAGCCACAACACTGTATACCGAAGACCATTACATTCAACTTACAGAGAAAAATGTAGACACATCATCATCTCCATCAGCATCTGTAACAATGAGGGCATGCCGCAAGAGTAGAAAGGCCACTAACTAATAAGAGCATAAGCATTAACAAGAATCAGTGGAAGTGTGGAAAAAGACATCAATATAATAAATTGCATTTGCAATTGACCCCAGGAATGTAGACAGGGTCGTGCAAGAGCTTTCCAACAACAACAACAAATATGCCTAACATATCAAAATACGCATATGCTCTTCCTCTTACGTTAACCCATCAAAGTTCTCTAGCTATATCGTGTAAACATAATTACTCTAAAGGATCAATTTTGGAAGCAAAGGGCATATACATGATGATAAATTACAGTGACTTCTATTTTATGCAAACTTCCAATTCTATATTTGATATTGACATAATGGTGCTACAGAACATGCAGAAAAGGCAAATTTTTAAGCATATTAGACCACTTACAATCAGTGCAGCAGAACGGCAGAATGCAGCTCCACTAGCATTTGAAGCAGCATATTCATCATACTCTGCTTCCAGAAAATGACGTTCTGCTTCTGCTATCGCAAGAAGGCGAGGATCACGTAGATCTAGTGGAGCACCAGTGATGGTCCAACCTCCACTGCATATAAGGTAATAAATTAAATTTTATTATTTTGGCACTAATAAAATTCATCACATATGACAAGATGACACAATTTGGTATCTCTGGATACTAACGCACATCACAGATGATAACGAGCATTCCTGATGAGCTGATAATTTGTATATAGAACATACAAAAGTTTGACCAACTAAATAGATGACAAGAAATTATAACTTCTGAAAGTAAAAAAAGTGAAACTTAGCAACATTTGCAAAATAAATACTTACCCAATATCAATAGCAGTGTCATCAGAGGCAGGTAGACGGGGTGGAGCAGTATAACCAGGTTGGTAAGGCTAAAAATCAAACCAAAGATCAGAAACAAAATTAGGTACAAAGTTGTGGAAAGTTCAATTTTGATGCACAAACAATTCACAAAAATGTACAGAAAAACATGTTATTTAAAGACCTAGAATACAATGTCAGCTAGTTCAGTGTAAATACAAAGAAAGCAAATTGAAATACCCCCTACCATTGTAGATTCTTGAAGATGGTTATCTCAGAAAACAGAGCCATTGACAGATTGATGTAAATGACTTAAGAACATGAAAGTTTTTCATAAAATATTGTAAAACATTTATTTTTCAATGTTATAGTAAGACAGGTTGTGGTTAACAAAAAGAACGGGCATGATATCCTCATACTGTTGCAGATATGAAAGAAAATTTTTTTTAAGGAAAGCAAAGAATATTGTCTCCTCGCTTAATGAGTTAAGTCTCGTATTTGTGTACCCTAACTGTTACTATTTGCCTCTTAATCAGAGTAGAATCAGTAGATGACCATATGAATCGTGTCTGTGTACATTTCACAAATTGTACACGCTTACAAGGTCACTAAACTAAATCAAATCAACTTCAAACCAAGACAGCAACAAGGACAAAGCATAAGAAAACCACCCATAAAAAAAAAGAATAAAATAACTGTGACTTACCTGATGGCAAATCTCACAAGTGATGTCACCTTTCTCATTGCACCAATGTTGAACACACTTCCTATGAGCATACTAACCAAGACAAATAGCAGCTTTCAATAAATAAATGAATAAATAAACAAATAAAAAAGCACGACAAGCTGAATAAATACAGGGAAACATAGGGTTCAAGTGTTCAATGAATCAGTAATGTCCAGCAGTAGTATTTGCAAGACGAAATAGCTTCATAAATCCAATCATTTTTCATCCAATTTTAGAAAATTATAAACAATTGAAAGAATTTTATGCAAGATAGATCTATTTTTTCCCAGTAATTCCCAAATCACATCAAATTACAAAAACAATATCGTAAATGCAGCCACAAATTGATAACAAAATGTGAATTAGGAATTACAAAACCTAATCCACCTTGCGCATAGAAATCATCATCCAACATTACAATAAAATGAAATGATACCTTGAGGCTCCCATTGCAGGCACAGGGAGTCTCCAAGTTGTCAACCGAATCCTCCTCCTGGCAAATGCGGCACTCAGCGTCCTGAATTAACGGTTCCTCTTCATCTTCCTCACTGTTGACCCTCTCATTCCCGGACACAACATCGTTTATGTTCTCATATGGCCTCGAAGACGAAGGCACAGCAGATACCTCAGCAGGCATCTGATTTGGCGCCGCCATATGCGCCGACGAAGAGGAGGGCGGCCTTAACAAGCGGTCGACGAAGAGAATCAAGTGATCGCTCATTTGTAATTATCTTCAGAAATTCCTCCAATTAAAATTAAAAACTAAAACAAGAAATAATAAAAATTGAAGAGAAGAATGAAGGAAAGAAATGAGAGGAAAATGCAGACATAGAAACCTCAGATCACGCTATAGGAAAACAGCGGATCGCAGGTTCCTTACAAATTGCAGAATAGTAAAGGGGAGAGGAGGGATATGAAGACGACAGATAAACCAACGACAAAAAATAATTATACTTAATACAACAATAATTAGTTAAGTCCGTTGGATATTTTTGTATTTCGTTCCGAAATCAAAGATATCATTCTCTACTTACGCTACGTTTGTTATTTTTTATTGCTTTGTTTCTACTTTTTACAATTTAATTTTACATTTCTATCAACATTATTAATAACATGATGCAGTTACTTTGTTTATAATAAAATAAATTTTACTTCATCACATAATTGATTTTAAAGAGATTGATCCAACGATGATAAAAACAAAATCATTATAAAATTTACTTAATAATATAATTTAGCATATCACCAAATATGCTTAAACCATATCCTAAATTTCTTAAAGTATATATTATACACTGCTTAGTCAATATAGGGTAAATTTTAAAATGATTTTGTTAAAGTTAAAATCCTCATTACTTTATCTCTCATCATCATTGATGTGACGACTATTTAAATGATAATAAGAGATAACGTAAGATTTATTTTGTTGAAAACAAAAATCACCAAACCCACGATTTTGATATAGGTATTTTATTTTCTTAAGATTGATCAAATTCAAATATATACTCTCTCTATTTATTTTAACATACGAAGAGATAAATTGCCTTTAATTTGAAAGTTTTAAGTTTAATCAAGATATTCTTAATAAATATTTTTTCCAGTGTATATGTGCACATATTTTAAACTTGTGTAAAGTTTCTCAATTATTTAATTCAAATAAATTTCTATCATTGTTTTCTTTCAAAGTGTGATATGAATATAATAGCTTTAAGTAGATTATAAATATTATTATCAATCGTAATAATGTTTTAAAATTATATTTTTACACATTTTCCTCATATTAGAGATGACATTAAAATTTTAACAAAAAAAGTTAATTATCTGGACACCGTTAAATTAGTACATCCAGTAATCAATCTTTTGTTTTCTCAATAAATTTTCTATAATTATTCAAATTGTGTACGTCAATCAATAAACAATGAAAAGAACAGGATTATATATTAAAAAACATGAAATAAGAAAGAAAGTACTATGTTACACTACTTCAAAGTAGGAAAAGAGGGAATTTTGTCAGTATTTTAGCGCCTGTTTAATACTTAAAAGGATAATACCATTGCCTGCCAGAATTAGCAATGAAACAACAGATAAATTAACAACCTTTTCATAAATGTGAGATATACAACTCTATCCCACCACATGGTAGAACGAACATAAAATAATGATAGAATGTATATTATATTACGGTTTAGAACTCCCGGTTGGTACAAAATGGGAAGCTGATCATCTTATCTATCTGCTATAAATTGAACCACCACTTACACTACATCTCGAATGCCACAATCTCACCTTTCCGCTGCTGCATTTTGGTAATTTGCCAACATACAAAGTGAATATTGCACGTTCAAATGCACATATTGCGACTAGGCTGGAGCTTCCGCCTCATCTGACTTGATACAAAATTTGGCACTTGACACATGATATTGCTGGCCATGTCAAAGGGGCATATCATACTGTCCCTGGCGGCCAACTGCGTCGATGAGGATTGCTTCGACTAAACTTCATGATCAACTTCTTCCGATCCGAGTTATTATATATCGCCCTTTCTCTAGATCATAGATTGTTTTTAACTGCGGTTTCCTCCACTTTGATATGGACCATGCCACAAACATAAGCGACAATGTAATGGCAATTAGCGAAAACAATGTGGGCGGTTCATCCCCGATAATAGTACTTATCCAACCAGGATGCTGCTGCTGGTCTAAAGCATCCGTGGTCTGTAAGATGAAAGCACCCAACGCCCAATCAAGTGGGACGTTTCCAACCTGATTGGCATATCTAATCCTGTTTAAACACCAATGATTACAAGCTAAGATTATTACATAAAGATTGAATTGATCACGCAGTAAGCAAATGTGTACCTTTCATCATCAAGTGCAATTCCAAGACTGTCATGAAGAAGAGCCACAATGTATGCAGAAGAGAAGCAGTAGTGTGACAGATCATAATCGTTAAACGAACGGTGTTCCTTTTTCAAACTTAACCAATCGTCTCCACAAAAGTTTTCTCCAGCGGTAATAAGGCCAGGTAGAAATTTTTTTTGATCCAACCCGAAGAACTAATCAGTCAAAGGGAAAAAAAGAAAAAAATGTCATTAAGGATTCATTTACACTGTAGAAGAAAATTTAAACCATTCAAACAGGAAAAATAATGATAAACAAAACCTTGGATGTGTAGAAGAAATTCTCAGTCGCCAGAAATTTTCCCTGAAGCTTAGGAATGAAAGTAGATCCTGCGAAGCATTGCCTATAAGAGCATTTCTCTGCATTTCACATGATAAAGAAGCCATCGTTGATATGTCAAAAGAAATGAAGACAAAAACTTGTAATATGATCCCAACTGAATGAAACTGATACCCTTGTCCTTCTCCAACAGCATTAATGCGGCAGATCTGCACTCTGAGAAGTTGCCCCTGGAAACAAGACTGGAAGAATATGTGTCCTTTTGTGATGAACCTGGAGCAAGCTTCCAAGATTCCGATGCATCATAGAAACCCCTTGGACTACATGGATTTATGGACATTTCTTTCTCATGTGATTCGAAAGCTTCAAAACGTAGAGAAATTATAGATTAAATTAATTCCCTGCACCAACTACTTAGGAAATAGCTGTATCATTTGCAAAAGCATATATACCTGATTGGTACTTCGGAGCAATAAGGGATTCTGTCAATCGTTCAAATGCAGCATTCTGCAACATGAAACAAAATCATACAAGTAAAACCCTGTTACAAAGTATCATAAGAGTGGATGTCTATAATTCAGAATTGCAGATTTGACATAATCAAGAGATATCAAATGAGCACAACTATAAGAGCTATGAACCATAATGCAAGAAGTTGAAACAAACATCACCGAGCGCTTTTTTCCTCATTCATTTCAATCCCCATTTCGGAAGGCTTTCTATTTAAACTTAAGTATGAGATTTCACCACCAATACCCAAAAGGAAACAGCAATACGCAAATTTAAACTCAACCCAAAATGTAAGAGCTTGTTTATTTGTAGCACTTACCAATTGCAAGCAACAAATAGGGAATAAATGACAGTCAAGTTTGCAACAATAAGATTATTGAACAACTACTCCACGAAAGCATCAAAGTGGAAGCACAAGTCAAAAAAAAAAGGAAGGAAAGGAAAAACAAATGATTTAAACACAAAGATCATTGGAGGTTACCAGGCCAAAATGCAGAAAGCTGTGGCTATAAATATTGTAAGTAATATTCCCAAACCTAACCAAGCGTGAGAACTCAGGGGGAACTGGCTCACCCGAAACAAAAGTAACCTGAAAAAGATGACAAAAAGAAAAAAACAATTTCACAAGCTATCCTGACTCAAAGCATGAAATAACAAGCTACACTAGATCACAAAATGTTATTTGCACGTATCATTAAAAGCCAAATGCCAGCTCATGATCTAATCCTGGGCTCTAACAGAATTCACAAGATACATGAGTATCCTGATTATACGTTCATACTAAGGGAAGTATTACTTCACTAAAGTAACCAAGGGGGTGTTTCTCCAAACTTCTTTTTAACCTACAACTTAAAAAAATTTCTTATAAGGGAATGAGATATTCTTCACTTATCTCCTTGTAACAAACTTTTTATGTTAAAAATAAGGAACAAGAAAAACTTCACTGTCTGATTTTAAATTTAAAATCTTACAAGTATTTATAAGTCATAAGTCATAAGGTTAAAGAAACACCCCCAAGTATTCAAATTTGACAGCATATAGTTCTAAAGCAACTGTATGCCAGTACCTTCAATCCATCTGACATGTAATCGCCAAATGGTAGACTCACAAATCAATAAAACAATTAACAAAACAGAAAATCCCAAATTGAATGATTATCAGACAAACCTGAGCAGAAGCTCCACCAAGTTCAATAATCCCAACAGTTTGGCGAGGATCGCTTCCAAGTGTACCTGATGCGTAATTGGCAACAACCCAAGCGTATAACCCCTCATCCGACCCTATAAATTGCAGACAATAAAAATGATTAACTGATAATGGATTTTATGAGGATCAGGTTACAATACAGAACAATGTTCGCCAAAAAATAATGTGATCTCACAATTCAATGACAGATGCAAGGAGCGATAGCATACCGGAAATTACAGAAGCCCACTCATCCCTGAATTTGAAATCGGACTTTCTCAAAACCGTTCTGCACGACTCCAGAATCCGCACTTGAATCTCGTCAGTCAGTAATCTCATCCCAGCAGTCGCCATTAACCGAATTTCAGTCTCTCCCCAAAGATCTCTCGGCACTCGTTCTTTTCCAAACTCCAACAGTTCATCCAATGACTTGCCCGCCCCAGCCGGATCCTCGGCATGCGCCGACAGTCCTGGATTTACTTTCATCGCCCCATCCCCGAAACTGAATTTCAATTTCCCGCTCTCAATCGCGTAAGAAAACACATGGATCCGGGTACCCGTACTACCCCCATCGATGACAATACCATATTTCCTAGGAGACAGATGAGAATCCCCAGTTCTAAAGAGAAAATAACAGGACAAAAGAACCGTTAGGATCAAAATAAAAACGAAGAAAATACAGAAGAAACCAGATTTGTTGTGTTTGGATTTGGAAAAGAGGGTAGAAGATCGGGGATTGGGTCGAATCTGAAACTTGATGGGCTCCATATTATGGCAGGGCTTAGAATCAACCCGAGAACGGATATGGGGTCGTCGCATCAAAAGGAGGGAAATTTAAAAAGAGGAGGTAAATCATATGATCTGGGTTTTTATTATTGTTGTAAATACGAAATTGAAATGTAATAGGGTAAGATCAAGAATGGTGATGGCGAATTGGAGTAAGAAGAGGGAGAGGGCAAAGATCAATCGCCCTCTCGCTCTCTGCGCCAACCTTCAGGTGATCAGAAAATTGAATATCATAATAATGATAGAGATGAAGATGAACAAAGAGACGACGAGGTCAGCTTCACACGGAGAAGCCTTGCACTTCACGCGCTTCGCTAGCCAATCATCCTTTTCTATTTGCAATTCCGTTTCCACCTTAAGTTTGACCGCTTTCAACCTGAATTGTTTTACCCATTTTCGAAACTTTTAACTTCGTTGAATTTAATGGAATTCAACTTAACTTTATTAAATGTAATAACAAGGGTTATTTTTTTATAACTATATTTTCTTTAAAAGGTTTAAACTCTACAAATTTTTAATTTTATAAAATTAGAAAAAATATTCCTTTTACCTTTTTTAAGTTGACTTGATCAACCTTTAAAACTACCTTCTCCCTTTTATTTAATTTGAATTTTGCAACTTCAAACTATTATATCTTACAAATCATTGATTTTTTCAAATCGACGCTTTGAAATATAAAAATGACATAAACTTTGATTTTTTTCGAAAAAATTATAATGTTTCACAATCTTATACAGTGTATAATTGTGGTATAATATCATATTTTACTGTCTTTTCATGAAGACATTATACAAAGTATAAAGTTATACAATGATATATAGATTTTTTATCCTTTATTTTCATAACAGTATCGATATCCCCATAAAAATCATGAGATGAAGACCTTAAACATGATACAAAAACTCTTATACATGGTATAACAGTTGTTTTGTTTACAACAAAACTCACTTTCTAGAAAAATAAAACAATTTATCGTAGTCTCATACATAATATATTACCCGTTTTTACCGCTTTTCATGAAAGCGTTAGACATGATATAAGTGTGGTATAATATATTCTATATAATCTTTTGTAACATACATTATATCACTCTTATACATTGTATAGCATATTCATAAAAAAATTATTATTATTATACAACTATTATACTATGTATAAGAATGCGATAAATTTTGTATTTTTTTGAAAAATTCAAAGTATATTTCATTCTAAAGATAAAATTAAGACGAACAAAATATTTCAAAATGTCGATTCACAAAAATCAACGGTCTGTGAAATATGGAAGTTTCAAGTTACGAAATTCAAATAAAATAGGAGAGAGATGATAGTTACAAGGGAAAATGGTAAAAGAAAAAAAAGAATATGATAAAATGGTAATATGAATATTAATTTCTCTTTATTGTAAAAATAATAAAATCTAACTTTTTTTGATATATGGTTTAATTAACCTAATAACGATTAGACCCGTTTGTCGACGGGCTGGGTAGGGCTCGAATCGGGTTTGACGGGTTTATACGAAAAACGTTAACCCAACCCCGGTCCAAGCCCATACTTTAGAACTTCGGGCTCAGGTTGGGCTTACAAATTCATTCCCAAACCCGCCAAACCCATGAATATTTTTCATTACAAACATTTTTATTAAACCATATAAAAAATATAAAATACTAAAATATATTTAATTTTAAACATAATTGCAATGTTTACTTAAAATCTTTAATATTTAATTAACATTTGTTATAATAAAGTATTAAAATTTAATAGGATTAAATATAAAATCTTAAAATATTTACAAAATTAATGTATAAATATATAATAAATAAAATAAAACTATCGGAGAGGGCTTGGGTGTTTATATATAAAAATCAAGCCCGGCTCATAAAATTTCAGATTTTGACGGGCTCGGAAACTCGCTTTTTTTTAAAATGAGTATCCAAGCCCGACTAATTGAAACGGGCTTAGGTCGGACCGGGTGGGTAACCTGACCCGCGAACAGGTCTAATAACAAACACTAATTAATAAAATAATAACAAAAACTAATAAATATTAAAAAATAATATATTATTAATACTAATCATTGAAATTAATAACGTTACATATATAAAACAATAATAATAAAAAATTTCTTATAATACATAAAATTATTAATATAAAATTTTGTTATTACATGTGAATAGATAATAGTTATTACATTATCTTGCATTTTGAATTAAAATTATCGCTTATTAAATTATGAAAAAATAATAATTTTTTAATTAATAAATATTCTCATATTATTATTTTATATCACATTTTTTAATTAATCAATATTATAATTATAATTAAAAAAATATTATTATATTATAATTACATTAATTATATTATTATCTTAATAACACTAGTAATTATTACAATTATAAATTTTTATTACCATACTTATAATTAATGTTAACGACATTGTTTAATAATGTTTTTTAATATTAATATTTTCATTTTCGTTATTATTGTTATTGATTATTGTTATTACTACTATTAATTTTTGTTAAAGTATCGATTAAGATAAATATTATTAAAATTGTATTAATGGTTTTGAACTTAATATAATGAATCTAAATTAAAATGAACTTATTTAACTTAACTTAATTAGACTAAATTGAAGGTGAAGAAAACATGAAAGTCAATTTTGTTTTCCTTTCTTTGTTGCTAGGCAAATATTAATGTTTAATTCACACGTATACATAGCTTATTGGTCTGTATTCTATTAAAATATTATCTTGATCAGTATTAGTTTTATATTTGTCAAAACTTGTTAATTTGTTTGAATCAGATTAAATTCAAGTTATTTTGATTAATTTAAATATATGATCTGTAGAATTTATTTGAATTAAATTTATTGAATTGATTCAAACTAATTCCAGGCATGATATGTTTTTAAAAAATAAATGTTACATTACCTGGAATGAAAAGAATTCCATCCCACTCAGATCAAACTTGGATTTTTAGATGTCTCAAATTCAATATTAACACCAAGAACATTGGTTATATTATCCTAACATATAAGTGATTTTTCTTGAATTTTCAATATAAATCACTCCCAATCCATTCTTTTGAAATCTTACTCATCTTACATTTTTCCGTGCATGCCCGACTTCTATAAATATATTTGGAACTACAAATTTCATAAGTCCAAAAAAAGAACATAAATCTTTTTTATCACGTGAATTGGTGGCCAGTAATTTCAGACAAATTCAAGTGTGACAATTGTAGGCATTCAGGAGAGTTGGTGATTAATGCTGCCTGCCTCATTCTGGAAAATTTCAGCTTACCCACAAAGTGGAAACCACTGTTTTATGATATCAGCAGGTTTTGACTTTAAATTAATTGCTTGAACAAGATTCAATGCTGGATTCCAATATGCATATTCCTTTTCCTAATTGGAAAATTGAAACTCATTTTAGTTGATAAGGACTGAGCCATTTGCTGAAAAAATAAATAAAAATTTGGTACCTTTTTTTCTGTTTTTCTCAAAGCAAACTAGCAAAGTATAAAATGAAACGCTTCCCAATAACTGTGCATGATATTCGCATTAACATCATCATTTACAAACTTGGCCAAGATTCATTTTTTGATGTTTCATTTTCAAAACTTTGTTTAATTTCTCAGTCTTTTGTTCTGTTAACGTCCTGTAAATCTATCTTATCCTATCTTTAGATGACTATTATGGGAATAAAGTACCAAACTGCTTTTAATTGTGATGTATCTATCATTTATTTATCTGAAAAAAGCAAGTTAAATTGTGTCTTTATAAGAAATCAATCTTCTTGTGATTTCAATACTAATTTTCAAGTGTGTTTCAAAAATAATAGTACTGGATAACAGTTTTTATATAATTAGGATTGTTAATTACAGATGAAAAAGGCTGGTTAAGCATTCCTACAAAAGCAACACTATATACTATTAGGGGTTTTTCTTCTCACGATACATCACTAGCTACATCAGTCACTTTCTGTTGATGTCTGCATATCCAATCTTCTATTCTTTTTACGAGGTGTGCAAAACCCATTCATTTACCTTTTTGTTTTTCTAATAAAATAATTTAAGTTATATTTGCAAAATGATACCAAGTTTGACAATCACTCCTAACTTTAAAAATTAGGAATATGTTAATTCACTTTTTGAAAACTTATTTTATACTGGAAATCGTGGAATAACAATGCTTAAGATGTGAAGGTCGGAAAAAATTTGATCAATAGTTTATGAAGAACTCAAAGATATGTTCGGAAGCTTAGAGGGAGGTGGTCAAAAGTTGAGTAAATCGGAAATTCGATAGAACAAAAGCTGTGTTGAACATGAGCTGAATTAAATTGGAATGTTCAGATAAAAAATTACTCGAAGCTATGAATAATAGTAAATGATAAGCAATTAAATCAAAGTTTAGTTGTGTAAAATTTTACAATTAATGAATTATTAGGTGTTCAAGTTATCTTCAAAAATTTATTATCCCATAAACTTTTAAAGTGATATCGTAATTATCTCAATTTTTAAAAAGTGTATTATTTTATTCATGAGTGTCACGTGTCAGCTTCTGATTAGAGAGAGAAATTAAAAATATGATTTTGAAAAGTTAAATAATAAGAAATTGACACATATCATTTAAAAATTATTCGGTGCACTTTTAAAAAGATGATCCATTTTAACTTTGAAAATAATTGTGGTTTCTATTAATTACCATCTTCACTTTATTTCAAAACAAGCTTTTGGGCCATTTTCTCAATTGCACAATAATGTTCCTGGTCTATTTCACAATTTCATATGCTTATTAACACAATTTCATTATAAAATCTTTCAGCTTAAGGAAATAAAGTAACTTGAGTTAAAAAAAATGTTTCTTTTATAAGTAATAAAAATGGAATAAAATCTGTTGTACCTAACACCATATCTTCTTCCATGTTTTCAATTGAATTTGTATTATGTGTTTTATTATTTCAATTTTTCAATTTTGTTTTTCTTTTCTAACTATCAATTTTTCTAATTCTACGTGATAATGTTAAAAATTCAATGGAAAACTTGAAGATGATATGATAGTAGAGTCAACAGATTTTATTCCAACTTAAATGCATTTTTTAGTAGAAATGTATCTACAGCGTTAAGTTCTTGAAAAACGTGTTAATTAGTTTGATTGTCAATAATCAAAACAATTTACTGATACTTAAAAAATTATTCTGAATGTATTGCCATTACATCCACCAATACATGCTATTTTCTTCTGTTTGCTCAACTATGAAACTTAATAAATTTAATAATTTAATCTTCGGATAAGTATTACATTCTAAATAATTTGTAAGTCATTTCCATCAACACCCCTGAAGTTGATTTAAAAAATCGGATGTCACCGTTAATTTTCAAAATGTCCAGTTACCTCCCTTAACTTGGTAAAAGGGCATCGGTTTGCCCTCTCAATGTCACGTGTCAAATTCTGGTTGGAGAGAGAAAAATCAGAAAATAACATCTTTGAAAAGTCAAACCAACCAGATTATGGTACGTGACGTTGAGGAGGTTAACTAGTACATTTTTGCAAAGTTAAGGGGGTAACTGATTCATTTCACCAAGTTAAGGAAGGTAACCGATCCTTTTAAAAGTTAAGGGTAACATCCGATTTTCTGAACCAACTTTAAGGGAGTGTTGATATATTAAGCCAAAAACATGATTTTATACCATCATACATAAATAATTCTGTTTACTAGGTTATTTTAATATTCTTACAGACTTTACATTAATTCTACACCTATGAATGATTGAATGCTCAACTAATATAATTATATCCTTTATCTTACGGCATGTAGCATTTACAAAACCTAACTATTATTTTGATGTTCGTTGATTCAAAAGTAATAATAAAAATACTTCTGAAAGATTCAACATTTTCGTGTATAACTAAAATCTTAGTGGAAATTTATATTGTGTACTATCAATCTATCATACTTTTAATTATTTATTTTAGTGGGATTAGTTTTATCGAGGACTCAATTTGATGAGGACTTTTCTTGATTTTGACTCTCAATACTGCTTGTAGAAATGAATAGCACTAAAATGTAGTTGGGTTGGAAATTAAATTCCAATTTGTTGTTGTTTTAATTAAGAAAGAAATGATAAAAATTATTTCGGTTCTGAATTGTACAAGAACCGAAATAATTTTTATCAAAATGTTTCGGTTCTTACACACAGAGATAAAAAAAAGCTGCTGATGCTGCATTTAATTGGGAATCTCCACTGTTGGAGATTCCCAAACAATAATACAATACGGTTCAAAACCTTCCCCCCCCTATATGTACATTCATCCACATACCATCATTCACATACATTCATTCACCTATACAATACAAGAGGTGTGTAACATAAATTTAATTTATTCATTTTTCATATTTTTGTACAAATTTTTTGGTTTTCTTTGTTTACATCATTAAATTTTTTAATTTGTAATTACTGAAAAATTACTTTAATAAATTTTTTTTTACTTCTTTATCACCACATACGGAAATTAACATATTTTACCCTGCAAAAAAGTTGACATAAGTTAATGAAATTAAGTTTTACTTGTTCTTTTTATGATAGAATTATGTTATTGTTCAAATGTGTTAAGTGGTGATAATGAAATTAAGTGGTGTTATTGTTCTTTTAATAAATTTTTTTTCTACAGGAATTGGCTCGAGCACATCAAGAGGTAAGTAACCTAAATTTAAATTGAATGTAGCCAATATTCCTTAATTTGAATGTTACTTAATAAAATGTAGTACATATACGATTGTAACAAAATTTATTACCTCACCAAAACATTTCATCAATTAGGTTCAAAGTATTTTACAAAAGTTATTTTCAGAAAATAATTTTTCTTATTTTGAACCTTTTTATTTATATTTAAATAAATATAAATATAAATACCCTTGCATCCACACCTGTCAAATTATTTTCCGCTTGTGCTGTATCTTCATCTTCATTATCATCATCATCAATGTCATCATAAAATTCTAAATCGACAGTGTTTTCTTCATTGCGTGTTATCAATGTCATTTGGTTCAACTGTTGCATCTTCGAAACCACACATCGGATCTTCTACTTCTTCATCTTCGTCTACATGTTGAGAACTTCCTACTTCATTGCCCATGAGATTCACGTTGTCACTTGGTGCGATTTGTAGATGATCAGATACTTCAACTTCACTGTATGCAAAATTTGAAGTTGACGATCGATGACCCTCGATTTTCCTGAGTAGAAAAAGGATGCAGTTCTTCATGGACATCATATATCTCATATTGAACAAATAACTCAACTGTATTATAATACATGATGTTATTCAAATTACGATGAATGGATTCAATTTCTTCATCGCTACAAATATCCATGTGCCCATAACTATTAGGTGACACAGGATATTTGTACACGATCCTCGTTACCCTTCAGTTATTTCCAAATCCAATCTTCACCGATATCTTTTCAACAAGCCTACTAAATGTCAGTTTCTTTTTGACCTTCACATGCCTTTGCATAGCTGCTGTTCACCGATATCTTTTCAACAAGCCTACTAAATGTCAGTTTCTTTTTGACCTTCACATGCCTTTGCATAGCTGCTGAGCTAGACATATCGTACTCAAATCCAACATCGCTATTTTTTGACATCCATCCTCCCCAATGTATAATGTAATGAATATTTCCTAACATTGTTCTATAGATAATGTAGAAACCACACGAAAACATTAGTTTCATGTTTTAACTATTATAAATACTACCAAATTAACATGTGTGAACATTATAAAGACATATTACACATAAAAACATTTATTTTTCTTTTGAAATATTTACATCAGATACTCATTTACAAAATTAACATTTGAATCTAAAAAATCTCTTAAACAAATTTATGCTAATCGGTAATTTTTAAACTATAACAATATAAAATAGTAAGACAAAACAATGAAATAGCATATTTTAAAACATACTATGAAAATGACCAACTATTAAAAGATATTAAATAAGGATATAATATGCTAAATAATATTAACTTTCAAAAATTACGAATCAATAAAGTAATATTTGTTATAAATTTCATAATACATTTATTATTAAATAATTTTATTTATTTTTTAAATTTATAATGATATCTGTTATTATGAATATAGTAATATATTTGTTATTAATAAGAGTATAATATAGTAAAAAAACATATAAACTTTCAATAATTAATAAAAGTAACATTATAAACTTATTATTTAAATCACTGACAAAAAAAAAACAAACTACTACTAGAGTCATATTATAATAGGATAGCAACAAAAAATATAAAAACAGAAAAATAACTAAATATAAAGATAAAATAGTAACTAAATAGTAACACAATATGAGATATATCTTAAAAAAACACTACTATTAAATTAACACATACAACTCAGTATATTTTAGATTCAATGTTTTATAAATAAAATCATTTCTTATTTACTTCATTGTACAAAATTGTAATATAATATGAATGTCAAATTAATATTTAGAGTTATTTTTCATTAATTCTAAAAGAAAATACAGATAAAGAAAACAACAAAATTAAGATTTTGAATTTTAGTTTCATACCTTTAGATGTATGCTTGAACCAAAACCTGTAAAAAAATGTCACAAACTTAGATTTTACTCATTATTAACTAAATAGACAAAGAAATTGAAGTTAGATTTTTTTACCTAATACATTCAGTGAGAAATAAGAGTAGAGGGTGCAAATGATGCAGTGGAACTGGAGAAAAAATAAGAGGAGAGGTGAGTAATGAGTTTGGAAAAAATGAAGGTTGATAGAATTGAGTTTTGTTGAATGTATATATAAGATGTTTTAGGGACTGACCGGGTATTACCCGGTCATACACATGCCAAATAAAGCTGTTGGCGCTGTTGCAGCGCTAACAACTTTATTTTTTTTTCTTTGTTTTGTGTAAGAACCGAAACATTTTGTTTCGGTTCTTACAAAAAAAAATTTTAAAAATATTTTTTTATTAGAAATGACAAGAATTGTTTCGGTTCTTGTACATTTTAGAACTGAAATAATTTTGTCATTTCTTCCTTAGTTTAAAACAACAACATTTTGGGATTTAATTCCCAACCCAACTACATTTTCCTATTATTCATTTCTACGAACATTATTCAGGATCAAAATCCTAGAGATATAGTTATAGAATATATTCTGAAAAGTGCCAAAATGTTCAAGAAAATGAGAATATACGGAGGAGAAATCAGAGGTAGAGGTTTTGCAAAAGCTTCTAATGTTCCTAAGGTGCTCGGAAACTTGTCAGGTTGCCATTCTTTCAAAATGATGTTACAACTTAAAATTTTATAATCTTCTACTAGTATAATAGGAAGGACGTGTTAGTTTCAGGAAAAGTTTTTCTTTATAATGATCTTGATTTATAATGTTTGATATGAACATTAGAATGATGTTATCTCACTCAACACCGTTATCTTCAAATGAATGGTAGATTTGTTTCACCTTTTTAAAATAAAATACTATATATTTCTTTTATTGTTGTGATACAACATTACTCTAATGTTCTTTTTTTAACATTAGAAAACCTTCATCCATTTTTCATAGTTTGATATTAATCGGTTTGTGATATGAACTTTGCAAGTAGGACAAATGCATCGTTCCCTCACCTTTGCCACTTCCACCTACTGCTTCCCTGATCTTTGAAAATAACTTATTTGTTCCCTCATCTTTTAAAGAAGGACCTTGTATTTGATATCGATGTCCTTTGGACGTTGTACAAATTTAACTTTCATTTAGTAATGAGACCCTTATCAATGTCTCATCCATGCTCTTATGTTCATCAACAATCAACTCTGGCTGATTCCTACTGACCGAACCCTTAGCTAGCTAAGAAAACTATTGTAGCTTTACCGCGATCATACTCATCTATGGCATGTGGGCCATAATGAATCGGTTATAGGATTCAAGCAGAAAGGTCAATATAATTCTAACTATTACGTCTTATACTAATACACTAATATGAACCAAACTCTTAGTGAGTCTCTCCATATTCTATACATCAGTATTCATAGAGATTATAGTATCCATCTTATATAATTGAAATGCCTTAGTGATTAAGAATCTCTCTTGATAAAATTGCTCATGAAATGTCTCGTTAAGAGACTTTACCATAGCATAGGCTTGTATCTCCTCTAACTGTTTGCACAATTCATGAACCATAATAGCCAGCACAAGGTGTTTCACATCCCTCCTTTCCATTTTTGAATTTACATACCACCCAACTTGGGCTGATATAATATCTCTTCGAGTGAGCATTTGTCTTATCTACCAAATTTCTTTGATTCATGTCTCAAAAAAAATCTTGAGCCCAATCGAAGAAGTATTGCCTAGATAACAAGTCCATTTCAAGGATATACAGTATTTTGAATGAATGGTTGTTAGTGTTGCTGTTGAAATTAGTTGTTATACTGCACAAAATGATATGTACAATGTTGAAAATAAAGGTTTTTCAAGCCATTAAATAAATTAATTAATCCTGATTAATTTATGTTGATGATTTTATTGGCTTTCTCCAAGATCCACAACCCTTTAATACTGAGTCGGACTGAACCCAAAAATAGAACTAATTATTGAATGTCCGGTAGGATAGACTATTCAATCATTTTCTCAAAAGGACTCTTTCTTTATGGACGTATTGGTACTTTACCCATCTGTGTTCTTGGGCCTAACTGAGTTAGAACGAAAATTCGTTGAGTCAAACCGTCATTCCATATGTTAGCCATACTAAGTATCCTAACCCTCTGTGGCCAATTGAGAACACAATGTGCCCTACTTAGCATGTTGCACATTGTGCTATCATGTATGACAAAGGTGTGAATACAGGAAATACTTTTAAGCGTATCAATATTTAATGGATTATTTAGGTATTATCAACTTGTATAATGAATTGGGGTCCATGTAATTATTTTAGATATTATGTATCCATATTCTACATTTAAAATGAGGTTCAATGTACAAAATCATAATTTAGAATTTTTTCATGGATATTAGAAAATATTAAATATTTAAACCAAATCACATTTGGGCCCATAAAATTCTCAAATATGAATTTTAAGCATAGAAACCATCATACTTATATATACCAATATGATGCATTGATCATGACAATTATAATTACATCTATTATATTTAGCCAAGATACTTGGTGAAATCACTTAATTTTGATAATTGTGACTTAAAGCCCATTAAGGCCCACTGATCAATGACCATTTTTGCAAAATATACAATTTTGCTCCCACTTGAATTAGGGTTTCACTATTTAGCATCCCAATTATAACCGGTACCATGGTTTACTTGGGTTGATTTCACATTTTGAATATTTAATTTAATTAAATGTTAATGCCACGAGTTAAAACTTTAACTTTTATTCCAACTAATTAAAATTTAAAATTTTAAAATATTGAATTTATGACAACGAACTAACAAAATAACAAAAATGTTATTTTGATACAATTCGAATTAGCCGTTTCAAACTCTTAAAAAGGACTTTGGATAATTTTGAACAATTAGAATTTAACACCGAATTAAATAAAATACATGTTGATATTATTAAACAATTCGATTTAAATTATTGATCTCGGATAAATTAAAATACTCGTTAATTTTATAATACGATATGGTTTAACAAGACAAATTAAGGATTCCCTGAACCCGCGGGCCTGGAAAAATGGACCCACTGCCATTGACAGCAAGCTGTCCAAATTGTGGACAGCCTTGCTATCCACAGGTGACGCCATCAATGGCGTGAATTTAATTCACGCCATTGTTTGGCTTTAGTTTTTTTCAACTAATTTTATCTACTTATTTATTTATTTATATTATAAAAAAATTAATTATATTATTAACAAATAATCATAAACTAATTAAAACTCTAATAAATATAAAAAAATAACATAAATATAGTCACCAAGATCAAACTAACTATTTTGGGAAAAATATAAAAAATTCAACTAACGATTTTGAAACCTTTTCTACCAAATAGAAAAGGTTTCATAAATCAAGAAACTTGATCTTTTGATTAAATTAAAAATCGATTAATTACAACAATTAATTTATCAAATTAATTTTATCAATTAAGCAACAAGAGGAAAAATCGAAGAACCTCAAGAATGATCTCAATACTTTTTCCATCGAGATGGAAAACCCATAGGAAATCAAGAAATCCTAAATAATCCTCTCGATAGAACCGGGCTTGGATACCAATTGAAGGGAATAGTCATCGAAAACATAACCGCGAAGGCGGAATTACCAGTTAAAATTTTCTCGAATTTGAATAGGATCTTTTCAAGAACCATTGATAGGGTTTCAAAATAATTTGTTTACATAATAAGAACTTACTTGATAGTCATAGATGTAATAAAAGCTCTCAAATGTAAGCTCTCCAATATCACGAGCACGAACTTCTATCGAACCGGAACCGGTGCTAATCAAATGGACGAAAAAGAAAGAGAAACTCCGAGAACCAACAAACCCCCCCCCCCCCCCCCCCAAAAAAAAACGTGTTCAATTGATAATTGCTGCTAATATATTTCAATTAGAACAGGGTTCTTAACATCCACGTTTTTAATTGTGATTCTTATTTTGGAATTTTTTAAAATTTTGTATTTATCCTAATTAACTAATTGGGTTTAGATTAATTTCATTTATAAATCGATCCTTTTAAATTTGTAATTTAACAATTAAACTTCTAATTTTAATTTTTTAAACAAATTCAAATGTCATCCTTTATAATTTGCAAATTAATCTCATGGACAAAATTAAAATTTTACAATCTAATCAAATTTAATGTCATATTATATATTAATTCAATTAGCTTAGATAGCTAATAAATTAATTTAACAACTTTATTAATTTAACAACTTTATTGATTAATTTATTTAATTAAATTATTTGACACATAAATTTATTTAATTATCAATTAAATAAATAACATATGTAAGTACATTTAATTTTACTTTAATAAATAATATTATTTATATTATATTATAACATTAACTAAATTAATTTCTGGGAGTTATATAGATTATTCAATTACATTGACTTGACATGTCAATAAATTAATAACCAATTCTTCATCAAGTTTTGTAACATTGCATGTACAAGGAATCTCATATCAGTAGTTCTAGCACACGATCTTTTGGGTCTGTCCATATGTTGACAACGGGATTCACTCATAGACTGTAAACACATTCTAGCAAATCATTACATCCCTCAATTGGGACAGAGTACAACCGTCTATTAAAGATACCGAACCCAGTAGTTATCTCAAAAGTCCTTTGCCAGCTGATATCAATATGATGAACAAGAGGCATGATGCTTGTCACCCCTTATGCAGTTCATCGTATTTCTTAATCTAGAATAAAATGATTAAATAAGTTAATGATTTATTGGATGTCCTTATCACTTTTATTCATCAAGTGGCTGGTGATTCATTTTGATTTATCAAATCGAATGTCAATTCTATCACTTCAACACTACTATTAATGTGATCATGAAATATAACGAGCATACCCGTACTTGTAATCCAATATTTAAGGACTCGTTAGTAATATACTACAGCATACCCAATTCCACATCAATAATAAATTGAAATCAAGTATGAGGATAATTGAGACCTACTCAGCAAATTGTCTATGACATACAACCATGTGACTTTACTGTGTGGATCAGTCCAGCTCCATATTTCTAATATGTGCCAATGTTCATGATCTACTTTACCAAGTAAATAGCAACTAAAATTCTATAGATCATTCAACATACAAGTATTTTGTTTTATTCATTCCCAAGATTAAAATAGATTTTGGACATATATGATTATCAATCAAGGATACTATACTCATATCATAGCACAATATATAAATGTAGTATATTATTGCCTTTATAATGTGACAATGGATGAACCAATGCCTTTAGAACTAAATCACATCAACAATTCCAACAATATAGCCACAAACAAAGTATAATTTACACAAAAAGATTGACTTAAAGGATATCCACTCTCGATATTATTTCAATAAATCAAAGATTTTCAAGAACTATAGAATAATTAGGATAAACTTAAAAAATATGTCTTATAGTTTGACCGTTTTTCAAGAAGGTCCTTGTGAATATTTTTTACAAAAGGGTGCTTGTGGTTTTAAAAATTAGTAAAAAGAGAATTTTGATTTGTTAATTACATCATAAAGTGGGGTATTCTTGTCCATTTTAAATGGGAAATTTGCAGATTAGTTAGGCCCTGTTTGTTTGCAAGAAAATATTTTCCAGATTTTCTAGTGTTTGTTTGATATGGAAAATAAGTCAAAGGAAAATATTGTGCAAGTCAACATGAAAAATGAAGTGTAAATTTAGGAAAATATTTTCCCATAAAAAAGTGAGAAAACATTTTCCTTTACTTTTCTATCTCACCTCCTCCACTATTATCACCATCACTTCTTCCACCAACATCAACAAATTCATCGCTTCCTCCATTCCACTATTGCCAGCCACCACCACAATCCCCTCCACCTCGCCACCACCACCTCCTCCATCTCGCCACACCACCACCACCATCACCACCTCCATCCGGACACCACCATTTCCTCCACCACCACCCACACCAATACATTCACCACTCCCTCAAGCCCGCTAATGTCACCATCACCACCACCACCACCACCACCATCTCCACCCAAACAGCACTAATCACTACAAGAAAATCACTGATCTGCAATGGAAACTGCAACGGAAATTGCAACGGAAATGATGTTTTGCAACGGATTTGCAACGGCATGGATTCCGTTGCAATATACGCGCTTGCAGATCACTTTGCAACAGTTTTCAAT
>CATIWQ010667314.1:0-19671 GCA_949673415.1 Euphorbia schlechtendalii
ATTATTATTATTATTATTATTATTATTATTATTATTATTATTATTATGTTTTAACTGAAGTTTACGTAAATGTTTTACACTTTACAAATTAATGATTTAGTCATAGAAAAAATTTATGCACACCATCTTCAAATATCCATATTTACAAAATAAATTAATAATGTGTTATTATCACTGTTTTAAAAATCCCCATCTAAGCACTATTTTGAGGGTCGCTGCGCGACTACGCCTAGCGCTTAAACCCCACCGACTAACTTTTACATTCCTTTTAGGCCCCGATTAATCCCCGCCTAGACCTTTGAAGGCTCCGACTACCCAACTAGCGCCTAACGCATTTTAAAAACTGGTTGTTAGCCATTCTTTGTTAAATTTGACATAAAGAGTCGATTTATTAGTCTATTATTAAGAAGAAGACAATTATTTTTTATGAAAAATAAAAATTTATAATATTCCCTCCAGATTTCACCATTTGAAGGCTAACACAAGGTAGATGAACCTTGTGTGAGCCTTGAAATGGTGAATATATGAGTCCATATCAAATCCAGATTAGGTCAATTGTCATCCATAGTTGATACTTTTATCATATTTTTGTTCTCCACATTGCTCAAATTTGTGATATGTAGATTTTACTATAAACATATGAAAACAATTTGTGGTTTTTCCGAAAATCAGAAATATATGAATTGTTAGATAAAGATGTCAATTCAGAAAAACACGTGTCACATTATGATTGGTTTACCTTTTCAAATATGTCAAATTTTTATTTTCTCTCTCCAATCAGTTTACGATACACGGCACTGAGAGAGGGGGAGGCTGGTTGACAAGTGCATTTGTACCAAATTCAAAGACCTGGTAGAGACTTTTCAAAGTTGAGGATAACAAGTTATGAAAACTATCAAATTTAGGATTGTAAGTATGTATTAAACCAAAAATTTATATATTGTTTTAAGCATCTTAAAAGCAATAAAATCAAGACATGTTAAGTTTAGGTGCTTAGAATAGTATGATATTATTTTCCCTGATATCTGAAAGTTGTTATCTCAAAAAAATTATCTTAATTATAAGCTTTCCTATAATAACAACTTTTGACTTGAGTAATTCATGTCAAAATGAGGATTAACGTACTTGCTATGTACTTGAACCACACGGAAAGCAATTGTTTAAAAGGTATCAGGTGCTAGTTGAGCGGCTAGAGCTTCCGGAGATTTAGGTGGGAAATAATCGATGCCTGGATGGGGACTAGACGAATTAACATTTTTTTAATATTTAATTTTTATTAATTTATCAGAATAATAAATTTAACTGATACATAGATTTTTATATAATAAAATTAAAAAATCATGAAACCTTTTTTATGGGTTTTGATAACATTTTTTGGGCCTTTAGCAACACTTTCTTACCTTTAGCAAACTTTCACCGGCATTGGCAACATTTTCTATGTTTTGGTAACACTTTTCTATGTTGACCGTCCTGGACCGCCTAGTACCACCCGACTTAATAAAATCATTGCAGTGTTAAAAAAAACTTCACTTAGACTACCACCTTTTAAAACAGTGTACTCATTTCTTTGGTTAACTTGTACCCTCCATTTTTGTAATTGTAAAAATAACATTTATAAAACTATTGAAATGAACAACTTATCTTTCACATTCTTATATTAAAATCAATGATCTTGAAAACCGAATTGGACCTGGTATAACTGAAACCGGATGCAGATATGGTCAATTTACTTCCCGTTATATCCTTTGTCAAGAACCAGTTGTTGACTGATTCCACTTTCCGATCAGATCATAAAACCGAACTGGTAAAAAAGACTCACTTATCTCCATAGAAAATGGTTACTTTTCAGTAATTATAATAGGAGTATTATTTATCATTAAATGTTTTCATTGATTTCAAAATCCCGAATTGAATAGCCTTAATCTTCGTTATCGTCATTAATCCAAAGTAAATTTTGACTAAATATTCAAAATGGTAATCTATTATTTTTACCAAAATGTTACAACTTACAGCTATTAATGAAAAAATCAAGTGAAATAGTATTACAGAAGGAAACTACTATTTTCCTTAAAAATGTGGAATAAACCAAAAATGGAATTTCAAATTTACCTCCACATAATGACATAAAAATTATGATTTGTTCTTACCTGTTAGTTTAAACTTTTGGGTCAAACGGTTTCATGACACACATAAAACATAAATGGTAATCTATTAATAAATGTTTGATATCCTAATAAAATAAAATCTAACTTATTCCATTATTATATAAAAAATCCTCATAGAATTATTTCATTGCTTGTTCCTATAATTGTACCCAGTCAAACACTGTCTAATATAATTTTGAACGTATATAATTTTTAATACATTGTAAAATTCAAGATTTTATAAATTTAATCCTTTAAATATAGAAATATTCATTTTGACATTTATTTTTACTAGATTATAGTTGTTTTCATGTTGTGTGTTATTTTTATTTTAATTGTTCTATCAAAACCTAGTGTTATCATTAAATATTAAAAATTATCGATAAATGATGTTCTATTATGTATGTTACATATTGAATTATTAAAATATTACTCCTTCCGTCTACTAAATATTATCATTTTAACTAATTCACAGTTTTTAAGATAACAATAAACCGAATGAGGTGATTTACTAACTTACCATTTCATAAATGTCCTACTCTATTTTCAAGACTTCATTAATATGTTTAAATATTGATTTCTATAGTCTTCTCATCTTGTTATTGGAGATTAAAATATAGTTATCTTAAAAGTTGAACAAATTAATAGGGGTAGGAATGGAAAACTTGGATAAAAAGCACATTGGAAATACAAAATGACAATAAAAAAGAGACATCAAAATTCCTCTAAGACGACAATATTTAGTAGACGGAAGGAGTATTATTTTTACCATGCATTAAGAAATTTCGATGCAATCACTTATTTAATCAGGTTGAACAAAATGAGGAAAAATCACATGTCCTCAATTTAGTGTCCTAACTTGTGTCCCTAATTTAGTGTACCCAACTGTGTTCTACAATCAAGTGTCCCCAACAATGTCCCTCATTTATTTATTTATTTCATTTTCTCACTCCTATTACTCACTTTCTCTTTCTTTAGAGTACCAAATGTCAGAAAATGAATGGGGAAATAGTCAGGGACAGCGAAACGGGAACATGTGATTTTTGCTCAAATCATCTCCTTTTACCGGTTCAGGTCTAAAGACCTGCTAAAATCTCATTCTACTTGAATAACTACTCCCTCAGGTGCCCCAAGTTTGTCATTCAAGGATGTTTGTCAAAATCAATAAAACATTTATTATACTATTAAAATGATTAAATTATCCCTTCAATTTTATTATAAAATTCTCTCTAATCTTAATTATTACCTTATAATTTCATTCATATTAAATATCTTTCCAAAATTAATACAAATGTAAATTAGAAAAAAAATGTTGTATGTTGCATTGATATTTTAAAGTGATAAATAAAAGAGAAAATAAAATAAACTTTCCATACCGAAGGAATTAATAATTTAATTTGTACACAATCTCTCTCCCCCGTTAATACAAAAATAAATAAGAGAAAAAACATTCACAATTAATGAAAAACAATGAAATTCCTAAAGAGACGCTGTGAATCTAAGTAATAACAATTTATTACATGTAATTTTCACCCCTAAATTTATTAGGGACATAAATATGAAAAGATAGTTTAACTTTTCCAAAGGGACAACCTTCTTGAAATACTATCTATAATCACAAAATAATATGCATCTTCTTTTTCAAAAATAATTAGGAAAAAAAAAGAAGAAAATAATTAATCTACTTTAGTGTTTGTTGGGTTGAATATCTTATAATAGTATTGTTAGAAGGTAAAAATGTGAAAGAGAGTTGCAGTTTTCGAAATGGCTTCAATTGAGGAACCATTGTTGGAGAATGGCAGAAAGGAAGATACGACGTCGTCTTCGTCTTCCCCTGAGAAAATACGTTGCAGTTTGCTAAGGAACTTTTTAACTAATATTCAACATGTCTTTTTTGGAACTAAAATTTCCCTTCTTTTTCCGGCTATCGTTTTCGCCATTCTAGCTAAGATTTTTCATTTTGGCGCAGTACGTATATTTATTTTTATTATCTCTCAATTGAAATGTGTGAAATGTTAGTGATTTGAATTATAAGATTAAATAATTTTAATTAACAAATTCAGGCCTGGGTTTTTGGTTTGAGCTTGATCGGAATTATTCCGTTGGCAGAAAGAGTCAGTTTTTTGACTGAGTAAGCCTTTGTTTTTTATATATACATATATAAATATGAATAATCCATACCATTTATTTTTCAGTTATTCATAATCTGCAGTTTTTTTTTTTTTTTTTTTGTGTTTTAAAACAATTGTAGGCAACTTGCTCACTACACAAGTCCAACAGGTACGCCTTTTTTATTTATCACTCTACCTATATTTGATAGATTGCACAACATTACAATTTTTTATTATTGTCTATATTTTGGGTTTGGCGGATTGGATTTTCGGTCTAAATTACTGTTTATTTTTGGACGGATAGTACATCTACAATTTGTTAAATTGGGTATTGTTCATCTGCTACTGAATTTTCTATTGTTTTGAATTTGGCAAAAAAAAGGGCCAATAAGTTCCTTAAGCTTTTTTAAACTTTAAAGTATTCTTCTATTGTACTTTAGAAGACATGTAATAATCAACTAAGCTGTTTAACTCATTATATTTTCTATGTAAATTTTTATATTAATAAACTTGTATAAACCCTTATTCACTCCATTTAGGCTAAGCTAAGCCTTTCTAAATAGTTGCAGAAAAATAGTTTTTCATGAATTTTACAAATTTTTTCATACAAGTTAAAATATTGTTACTGCAAATAAATTTTTTTTATTACAGTTGCAACTCTTACCAATACCAAGCAAAACTTTTCATTTTTTTAAGTTAAATGTCACCCATGCGCAAACTAATGCACTTTGCTAAGTTTAATTTGAAAATTGGAATGTTGAAAGTTCAATGGCAATGAAGGTTTATTTTTATGTAATTTGAATTCTATAGCGCCACAAATATGAAAAAAAATATTAGTTGAATTAATGTACCAATTTAGTTTGTGGTAGTGTATTTAATTATTTAAACAAAATGAGATTTTTTGTTGGCAGTGGGAGGGCTACTTAATGCAACGTGTGGTAATTTTCCCGAGCTTATAATAGCATTATTTGCACTAAACCAACACCAGATTGATGTCATAAAATACTCTCTCTTGGGTTCAATTCTCTCAAACCTCCTCTTAGTTCTTGGCATCTCTCTCTTCACCTGTGGTATTGCAAATCTCTCCAAAGAACAAACTTTTGAAAGGGTAAGTAATGTATCTAGAACGAAAACTAGTTGAAAATGCGTCAGGAAAATAAAAAAAAAAAATTTGACCTCACCTCTGTTTGTAATGCAAAATTAAACAGAAACATGCTGATGTTAATATCCAGTTAATATTGCTGGCATTGTTTTGCCATACTATTGTGTTGTTGTTGGGAGTTGGTTCGGAGACAAGTCGGCCGGTGCTTCAATTGTCAAGAGCAACTAGCATTGTAATGCTCATTGCCTACATGGTTTATCTTGTTTTCCAGTTGTACACACACCGCCATTGGTTAAAGTCGCAAGAGGTACGTACGTTAGTGCACTGGGTCACTGCCCTTATAATTGAAACCATGTTAAATTAATTTGTTTACAAGTTAGGAAGCAGAGGATGTTTTGGAAGAATCGTTTGCAGTGGTTGGATTTTGGAATGGGATAGTTTGGTTGATTGGAATGGCTGCTCTCATTGCTTTGTTATCTGAATACGCTGTTGGAACTATTGAGGTAATATAACACCTCTCAAATATTGAATTAATCTCAAATGTTGTTTCACTTCATGATGAATAAATAGTTAGAAAAAAAAAAAGTTTTGATGGGTCACTTGCTCCTTCAAGTTGTCCAGAATCACCTAGTGTCTCCTAAATTTTGAAGAAAAGGTTTTCGTTATCCCCTTCACCTTAATGAAAAGGTCTGCATCTGTACCATTATACCCTCTTAATGGGTATGAACTAGACAATGTGTAACGCGTGGTCACCTGTAAAAATGTTGAAAAAAGGTTAAATCAAAAGCAGGTTGAAATATCAAACTAATGATAGTGTGATATGTGGTACAAGTTGAAAAAAATGACAAAGTTCATTAATTGGTCTATTTTTCACCTTATTGCCATGTCAACCAGAAGCGGCAAAATGTTACACGTTTTGTGAATTGAAGGGGGTGACCGAGACCTTTTGAAAGTCTTAGTATAATAGGCAATTTAGAAACAGCAAGCGATGGATTAACCCTAGCGAAAAGGAAAGGAAAGAATTAGATTCATGCAATGGTATGTCGTATTGGTTGGTTATGTTAGATCATTTAAAAATTATATTTGAAAACACGCAATTGTGCAAATATAAAATAAGCAAATGGTGTATATATTTGAAGGATGCATCGGAATCATGGGGGCTATCAGTGAGATTCATTAGCATTATATTGTTACCAACGGTAGGAAATGCCGCTGAGCATGTTGGAGCTATCGTCTTTGCTCTCAAAAACAACTTGGTCAGCGTCATTTATTTATTTATCGTTTCTTTCTCGGAATGGTATAGAAATTTATTCATGTTTATTCGGTTTTCCCTAATAAATTTCCATGAATTGTAGGATATTACATTGAGTATAAATTTGGGGTCAGCAACTCAAATTGCATTATTTGTGGTAATCAACTACCTAACATTTTTCATCAAATTCAATTTGAAAACTATATTTTCCTTTGATAATTATAACGAATTAGTGAAATTTGTATTCAGATGCCGTTGTGTGTAGTTGTTGCTTGGATATTAGGTATAAATATGGATCTAAACTTAGATATCCTTGAGACCGGCACTCTTGCTCTTTCCATTATGGCAACCACCTTCGCTGTACAGGCAAGATTGTATTTCTATTTCATCTATATAAGGTTAAAAATCTCGATATTAGATTATTTGACATGAAAAAATAAATGTTTTTATGATTTTTTATCATATATTTTTTTGGTAAATTGCAAAAAATATTTGGTGGTTTTTGTCATTTGCATAACGAGGTCTGAGGAATTTGTTTTGCAAAAGATAGTTTGTGGTTTTTAAAAATTTACAAGTAGAAAATTTTCAATATTAAATTATGTCATGAAAATTGGTAATTTTGTTTGTTTTATCCGAATTTTTACGAGATGGTTAATAAAAATACAATACATAGTGATAAATTTAAATTTTTTCTAATAGTGCAAATATTTTTTTAATTAAATTACGATAACAAACATTAAAAATCATAAATCATAAAAAATCTTCGAAAACTACTCAAATCTTAAAGTATAATTTATGAACAATAAGGTTAAATTATTTGAATATTTAATCGTTAAATATTCAATGTAACACCATATTCAGAAACCACAGACTCAATTTTATAATTTTTTTGAAACTACTGACCCTCTTTTGCAAAAAAAAATTCATCGGATCTCGTTTTACAAATGAGTGGAACCAAATGATATTTTTTTTAAGTTTGCCCTGTATTATTTTGGAAAATTGTCAATTTGGTCCACACTTTGCAAACTATTTACTAAAAAGTCATGACAACTTTTTGCTTTAACATAAATGTCATGTTTAAGTTTCATATTTACCTTTTACTTCATTATAAAACATATTTTAAACATTTTTTATAATTTACATGTCTTATATTTCATTTTTGTCTCCAACTGTTCATTTTTTTAATGTACCACTTTAGATTTTTTTGTTCGTCGTATTTTTATCTTCGAAACGTCATCTATTGTGATATTTCACATTTGTAGACTTCTATTAAAAGTTTATTAGATGTATATTAGAAGCCATAAACATATAATTTAAATAGTTAGAAGATATTTATTAGAAGTCATTTATCTAATGAAACACATGTATATTTTTATATTTGAAACTTATATAATAGATATCTAATAGGAATTTATCAAATGTATTAAATATGTATAGTGGCTAATACAAATATGAAAATTTTATGGCATCTAACAAACATCTAATAGACTTCTATAAATGGGAAATATCACAATGGGTATCGTTTCGAAGACAAAAATGAGATAAACAAATAATTCTAAAACGGTACGAAAAAATTAACGGTTTGAGAAATATATGAAAATAAGGTAAAAGATTAACAAAAAGGATTGTTACATATGGTAAAAAGACTTAAGTGTACATTTGAAACTTAAAATAGTTACTTCTTTATTAGATATTTATTTGACCCAAATTAAGTAATTGTTTATAAATCTTTTGTGTAAAATTCCCTATTTTTTCATCAAGTCGTATCTTTATGGAGCCCAATTTTATAATACCATAACATTATATGGAAGAAAGTGCATGGAGAATAATTTTTCGATCTCAAAGAATACAGGATTTTGCATGAAAAATGTAATATGAACTACCTTTAAATTTTGCAACAAATGAGAACTTATTTTACTTTGTAGACTTAATCCATGATTCTTTCGCTTGATTACAGGATGGAACGTCACATTATTTAAAAGGAATGGCATTGATTTTGTGCTATTTTATTATCGGATCATGCTTTTTTGTTGCTGAAATTCCATCAAGTAACTAAGGAATTCAGACAAGTTTTTGACACTTGGTTTCAAATTGTAATAATGAAATTAATAAGGTTTGACGTGCATCAGTAGCTACCCTAGCTTATCCAAAAAAACTTACTACAACATAAGCTTTCAAAGTAACCCCGTAACTCACTCAACATTTACATGCAAGTTTTGCCATAATAATATTTTCTTACTTAACAAACTCCCCGAGTAATTCAAATGATAAAACACTCCCTTTGAAGTGTGAAGAAGTACATAAAAAAGAAGTGTGAAGAAGTAAAGAAGATAGAGGCATGAAGTAGTACAAAATACGCGGAACACAAACTAAATCAAGCATAGGAAGACGATAAGCCGCGGCGAATAGGATTAAAGTCCACTCGGTGAAAATGCAAGATAACGAAAGGAGAAGACGATGCTCCGAAAAAACCTACACATGATGTTAGGGAGGAAAGTGATGTACTTTTTTAAAATTGAAAAACTACGAGATCACTTTAAAATTTAAGGGGACAACAAATTTTTTGGAACAAGTTTGGGTAGGTATTGATGCATTTGATCGATTATTAATATTACTCATTGCAGGAAATAAAAATTTGAGTAATCATATATATGCTCAATTAGGTAAGTTGAAAACCCGAAAAGGCCGGCTCAGGAAAAAGTTAGCACATTGAGAGAACCACATTGGTTAGAAAACCTGAAAGAGCTAATAGATGGCAGTAGTTAAATAATTTGAAACATTTATACCCCTGTTAAGTTTATCAATGAATTATCATTTTTGCTGAATCTTTATTTATATGCTTATTTTGATTGCTTGCATGCTAATGGTAGAATATCGCAAGTACACATCCCATCACATCGGGACACAAAAATAAAAATAAAAATTAAAGTAAAAAGAAAAAGAAAAGATGAGTCTGCTAGATTGATAATTTGAAAAGGAGAAGGAAAAAATTAAGACAATGTTCGATAGATTGAAAACCTGTAAGGGCAGTCTATGCAAAAATTAGAACCAAAGGAATATCGAATTCATCATCTCATCCTCGGAATGGTATGAGGCATCATTTATCCCCTCTGAAACTCAGGATGAATATCTCTCACAGGAAGGATCATGACGACACTTCAGGCAAAAAGGCTTCCAAACTATCAAACTAAGCATTGCTTACATGGTTCGGGATCAACGATTCATCCAGACCCTCTTAAACCAGATCAAGACCTTGAGCTCGACTCTGAATCATCGAACTCATGGTCATCACTTTGAAGAATTCATCGATGGAATCGCCAACAAGACAAATCCTAGTAGCACCCATGCACCATTAAAGAGAAGGCTCTTCAATGAATGAAGCCCACAACACCTACAACAAACGAACATACATCATATGATAAATATTTTCCATGCATAAAATAGTGCATACATTACATTCGTATCACATCATTTACTAGTAAAGGCGATGCCAAACCGGGGCAACACTGTCCCGGTAAACAAGAAACTCCACCTCCGCTTGAGGAACCTACAAACATCGAGAAGGATGATGGCTCACTCAAGCCTAAAGTCATTTCAAGCCTACTTAGGCCCTGTTCAAGAAACATTCACTACGTCATAAATGACCCGTCTCAACCAAAATTGCTAGTGTTGCATTGAAGTCTTGCGATTTTTTAAGGAAAAAATGATTTTTCGAAATACATTATAAAAAGTGTTACAAAAGTGTTGTAATAGATATGTTTGTTGATCAAATACACTTTCATCGCAACACTTTTAGTCTAACCATTGCGAAAAACATTATGAATAGTGAAAAATTAACGGGCTGGAAATCTTTCACTTGTTAATTGACGAAAAAAATTAATTAAAAAATTAAAAAACAAAAATGAAGTAAAAAAATATATAAAGCACAAATTCTCACTCCTCTCCTCTCCTCTCCTCTCCCTCAATTCGTGGTTTCCCTGGAAAAATACCTAAAATCCCTTTAAGTTCCTCAATCTTTCTTCCAATTTTGATCGATCCTTTCCGAAATTGAAAACCACAATCCCTGCTGCAGTCTTGTCATTTGAGCGTCGTCAAACCCTGCTTTGTTAAGGTTAGTTTTCATTATCCTTCTTTTAGTCATTTTTGTTATCTTTACTGTAATCATGGTAGTTCGTTCAATCCTTGCTGCAAAGAAGTATTTATATTATAAAAAATTCATCGTCGTTAAGTGAAGTCCCAAAGTAAGTCAATAATTTAATGGATAAAAAACCAAACCGCCTCCATCATTGTTGCGATTCTCTCTCTGCAACTCACAACAATACGCTGAGCTTTGAAAAGCCGAACCCTATCCATATCTAATTCATCTCAAATGATATTGCCTTTATCAATACTCATAATATATTACCTTTTTGGATTAGGGTTTGGTTCAATTTATTTAATGAGATATTGTATTTCCTATATTATTGTTGTTGTGCTAATTAATCCAGAATCTGAACAGAAACTAATCGAAGAAAATGCCATAGATACTGAATTTCAAGTCACAAAGGAATCAGAAGATTGTAACAACCAAAACTCTTTGAATTCTAAGGATAACGTTTCAGCAATGAGCATAGATCAGATTGAGAATGAATAATCCTTCAAGAAAGGTTAGCATGAGCATCTATAATCTACTTAATTAGTTAAATGTAGAGCTCGTTTGATTTAGCTGTTATTCTAATTTGTTTTGGACAAAGGTAGAGGACATTGTCTTAACAAAGGATCTAGAATGTGAAGAATCCACAAGACATAAACCTAAACAAGTTGAAGTTAGCGAATCTGAACAAGAAGCGATTAGCACTTTATTAGATGTGAATATTTGTTTCAGTGTCGGAGAGAAGATTCATGAGTTGGATAATCCCCTATCCGACGACACGGAAGGAAGTGTTGTTTCTGAATTGGCATTTCAGGAGGACAATGATTAATTAGAAGTTGAAAAGGAAGTGTATCATTTGTTGATTTCTGCTTTAGATTGCATATTCCATATTTCTTATATCCTTTCTGAATTTATGTCTCCGTTTTGTATAACTTCCTATTGTTTTCATTTTGATGTTTGAAACAAACCTTTTGCAGCTTCTTTTAGGCTTCTTGAACTTCTCCGCTGCAATCGTGACTTCTTTAACAAGATAACATGTTTTGGATGACAAAGATTCTGCAAGTATTGTTGATAGATTCATTTTGGAGCAATTTAACTTAATGAAAGATATAGTATCTGAGACTAAGGTACCAACACTGTACTTCTTAAAGTGCTTTGTTTTAGACATTTTGTAATTATTTAAGGTTGAGCAACTTCATTGACCAATTACCATTTCAAAATATTTGTTTTCAATCCATTGCATAAGTAAATGGGTAGAAAAATAACATCATAGGGCCTTGATGAAACCATAATATCTTGCATTATAGAAATCTGCTATTCGAATTTTAGACTTATATTGTGTTTTCTTATTCAAACTATAAACTTGATCACACTCATGAAGTTTTTTAACCTCATACTAGTATCTGCGCTATGGAGTGCAAAATCCCTTATAAGGGACTTGGGAAGGTATAAATGAATAAATAGAAAATGATAATGGTATCTCATCATGAGGCTTATTGTAAGTAAATAAAACATGACTTTGGACAAATGCAATAATTTTACTTGTTTCAGAGAAATTCCTTAGATTTGAAACAAACATAAAAATGGTAAGGTTTCAAATAAAATAGTGAATAGAAATTTGACTTACTTCACGAAATATTTTGACTCAGTTTGTAGAAATTCTTCACAAGGTCTGGTAATTATTATATCAAGAGTGCTAGTTCAAATTATTTGTATGCATAGTAGAATTATTCATATTTGTTTAGTTTTCAATTTTGTTCTACTAAGTTATGGCTATGAGCTAAGAGTATGATCATTGACCTCTTCAAATTTATGGTTTTAAAACTATTATAAATTTAAAGAAAAAAAATGGCAAGCTTTTTTAGATTTTTGGATTATTATATGCTTTTATGAGTTTAGAGCAACTGTTAATGTTACTTTTTAATTCTTTTGATCCGGGAAGTTTTTTTTTGGGAAGTAGATGAATATTGGGAAGACACCATTGACTATAGAAGATGGAGCATGTAATATGCTTTTAAGAATAAGAAAGAAAAATTGATGGAGCACCTGCTCATCTCTTTGTGGCATAGAATGTGAATATGAGTTTGAAGGGATTTTTGTATTTGGGTTCTGTGTTGAACAGAGGATCATGAATTAAAGCTTATATTGAAATGTTGGCTGAATATTTTTTTCATAGATATTTTCATTGATGTGCACAAGTAATAGCATGATTTTCCTGAGCTAATAATTGCTTATTCTGCTAAATTGAGTTACTTTTCATTGTTGAAAACATGTATTTGAAAATGACTACAAAGCTTAAATAGTTATCTAGTTGGAGTCAGTTGTATAGATTTGTATTCTCTAAGCAATCACGAGTTGAATATGCTTATGATAATCCCAGGTTGATTTCATCTTTTGTATAGTTTTTGATTTTATTGCTTTTCCTCAGTTCTGCTACTTTAGTGTCTTGTGAGGGCTTCCTAATCTTGCTTTTTTTGTATCTGTCCTCTAATAATTTCATCTCTGGTATCGGTAAATGTTAACTTGGCAGGATTACCTGCATTGGTTATGCCATGTGGGCTTGTTTAAGGGGGACTAGTTGGGTTACCTGTAGATCTTCAAATGATTGGTGCTGCATTTGATGAGGTACTGCCATATTGTTCTTTCTAATTGGAGTTTGGTTGTTGAGGATAATGCTCAAATTCGTTCAATAGAGCTTGATTATTTTCAGAAAGAAAACTTGACTAAAAGAATTGCTCTTTAATTTGCCATTGTTAATAGAATCTTGGAAAGAAAACCACTCATAACTCTTTTTAACATTAAGAAAATGAAAATAGATCAGCGATTTGATACTCTTAATTAAATTGAGAGCAATCTGAATATGCTTATAATGTGATATTATGTTGATATGAACAAAAGCTTGGCAAATTTTAGATGTTGATATCTAATGTCCAATTTTTTAAGCTGTTTCTGCTTTAAGTTGTAAAAAATTACTTGCTTGATTACATTCTCAAAGAGAATGACAAGGTGAATTTGATGAAATTTTTTTTATTGAATTTGATTTAACTTATTTCCTTCCAATAGTAATTAATAAAATTAACCTAGCAGAATTATCATGACCATATTCTTTAGTCTTTCTAATACTTATCTTTGAAGAATATCTATCTCTTGATTTCATAACCATATTTACCTGTCTGTTGTTGGATTCATTTTGAGTGTGTTCTCTTGTTATCATATGGCAATGGATTCAAGACTAGCACCATGAGACTTAGAGCTGATGTTCTTTGAATTCTCACGATGTCATGGAAAATATGAAAAGAGGTTCGTGTTTTATATGAAATAAGTTCATAGTTGCATCACATATTTAGCTCTTTGCTATGGCTGTGAATTCATCATTGTGTTTTAGAGCTCTTATCTTAACTAGACTTTGAATAGGTTGTACCGACTTTTGACAATTTTTGGACGATGAAGAAGGATTATGACTGCTCGTTTGTTTTCATAAACTTTGGGGAAGAGTTATTAACTTGTATGGACTGAGTGAATTTCTTTCATCATGAGCTATTTAGCATATCAATTCACGTATTGTGTAGGAAGTGACAATAAAACATGCAGTTCTCCTTTTGAGTACCATAGATATATAAAAAGTAGTATTGTTGTGCAATAACAATGATGTTATATTAGTGAAATGAATGTATCAAATTATATCTAAAAAAGGGATATGGAATGGAGTGGGATTGCTGGTCCCTGGGAGGTAAGAAACTATTTTAAGTAGAAAAGCTTAATCAAATAGAGGTTTGCCCAAAAGTAATGGATTTGACTCAATCAATTGCCAAGAGAGTAGGATCTGATGGAGGAGGGGCCCTTATTATTGATTATGGTCTAAATGGAGTTGTTTCTGATAGTTTGCAAGTCTAATTCATTTTTTTAATTGCCATTACTTTTATTATTAGGTTGACATTCCAAATTATGTGTATTGATTATGTAGGCAATTTGGAAACACAAGTTTGTAGATATATTGGACAACCCAAGCTCTATTGACCTCAGAATTTATATTGATTTTCCTTCCATCAGACACTCTTCTGAGGAAACTTCATGTAAGTCTATTTTCCCATGTTGTTATCTGAATCTAAAACTAATTAAATCTGCAGAATAGAGAGCAAAAATTGTAGTTTTTTAAAAGCTAAAAAGCATGTTTGGAGTTGCTACATTTTGCCTCACCTAGTGCCAATCAAACAGGAACTTAGAAACTATGGAGATTGATTTTATTACTTGTAATTAGACAATATCATTTTTATTACTTATCTATTAGCCTCTCAATTTACTGAATCTTCTCTTTTAGGTTATTTTTTTCGCTTTTTTTTATTTTTGGTTTTGGTCAAGTTCTTACGGGTTCTAATTTATTTTGGCTTGTTCAACCATAGACTGAACATGAACAAGCCAAAAGTATGCTCAATTTTTTTTTCTATTTAATCTTGATTTGATGCATTACAGTAATAAATCATGGTGGTAAAAATTTCTTATTGACCAGAGTTGGATCCAAGATATAGGATCTAATTCATTTATCTATGCTTCATACTTATTAGTATTTGTTGACTCCGCTAAAGAGGAACTAAGCAATAACGTTCTTCTTTTGTTCTTCTATAATGTAGGTTGTGAATATTCTTATGAAGATGATGAGCAATGCTTCACACGCATGGCGAGTGGTTCACACTTCAAATGTGTAAAGATAGATTTGAGAATCTTTTGGAAACACTATACACTTTTAGTAGCGTTATTTTTAGTTTGTATATTATTATGTATTTTTTAGATCTTGTTTGAATTTGTATACAATTGAATTTTATGCATTATGAATAATATAAAAAAATGAATTTCAATTTTTTTAAATTATGGCATCAATTAAGTATTTTACAAATGTGTTGCAATAAGCGCAAAAAGTGTTTCAAATGGGATGGATATAAGTTGTATTTCAAAAAGTGTTGCAAAAACTGGACATGGTGTTGCTGTGAGAGGGCGACACAGAGCGGTGGGCCGAGAGCGTGCTAGGATGAGAGGCGTGGTCCACCTGGGTGTTTGAAAAGTGCACCGAGTCGGGGACCCGGGAAAAAGGTTGAAAGAGAAAGGGCGAAAACATTTTTTAGATTTGGTCAAACCTGAATCTGCCATCTCTTAGTGTGGAGTAGCCACCTAAATTAGCTCTTTCAAGGAATTAGAGTCCTGTGAGGCTTAACGTCCGGGGGACGGCCCACTAAGACACAGAGATTTGGGTCTGGGATAAGTTACTTATTTCTTATGTGGTCACATTATATTACATCAATAAAAAACCGTATTTTCTTAATTGCGCATATTCGCACTTAGCTCATTTTTCAAGTTTAAATGCATGATTCACGTATTACAAAATAATAAACCATCCACAAGGAGAAATAATAAACCATCCACAAAGCAGTAAGCAAATGCCGAAAATAAATGCGAAAAATAAAGATTACAATGCTTCCAAAAATCGGAGAATGCAACCGCCCGCTACCCTATTAATTACATTTCCTCAAAAATATGTATAATACCCGAAGGAAAAATAAGAGCCTAAACATACATCTAATCTGCATCCACAAAGGTTAGCAAAGGTGTGAGTGAGCGACACGGAGCGGTGGGTCGAGAGCACGCGGAGGTGAGAGGCGCGGTCCACCGGGGTGTTTGAAAAAGAAAATACCGGTCAGGGACCCGGGAAAAAAAAGGTTGAAAGAGAGAGCGAAAAATGTTTTAGATCGGTTCGAACCTGAATCCACCGTCTCTTAGTGTGGAGTCGCCACCTGGATTAGCTCTTTCTAGGAATTAGAGTCCTGTGAGGCTTAACGTCCGGGGGATGACCCACCAAGATACAGAGATTTGGGTCCGGGATAAGTTGCTTATTTCTTAAGTGATCATATTATATTACATCTACAGAAAACCGTATTTTCTTAGTTATGCATATTCGCATTTAGGTCGTTTTTGGAGTTTAAATGCATGATTTAATGCGCATACAGAAAGTAGTAAATCCATACATCAAACATTAAATAATTCCATCCACAAAACAGTCAGTAAATGCGGAAAGTAAATGAGGAAAATAAAAATTACAAGGCTTAAAAAAATCGGGGGATACAACCGCTTGCTAACCTATTAATTAATTTTCCGTAAAATATGTGCAATACCCGAAGGAAAAATAAAATCCTAAACATACATCTAACCTGCATCCACAAAGGTTAGGACATGGGATATTACATATGCTCGATTTAATTTTAGCGAGGCCGTGTGGCCTAATTAAAATATCGATGATTTAAAGTTGTTAATTTAAATAAAAATAGTTCATTTTTATTTACACGTATGTTGGTCAATTTTATTAGTGAAAATGACCGCATGGCAAAAGGTGAGGTCTGTTATTCGGGAATATATTTTATTCCCTTTGTGGGGGTATTCTAATACAAAAATAAAAAATAAAGATGAAGGAGAGATTACAACACAATTTACAATAATAAGGAATAAAAATAATTCCTAGGTCCACAAATAAAATCAGAAAAAGATGAAAGCAGATGAAAGCATGAAATTCGATACTCTAGGAACTCAAAAGCTTACCCTTGCAGTAAAATCCACTTCGGCGTATCCGTTCGGCCTTTGGAAGTCCTCCCCGTCCTTTAGTTTAGGTGAAATTGTTGATGTAAAAATCCAAAAAATCTTCATTTAATTCTTGGAATTTTTTTGTAATTTAATTGGAAAATACTTGTTTATTTATCTAAAAGATAATCAGACTCGGGTTCTAAATTTATTTTTGACCCGAGAATATCTGAGGATATTTAAAGAAAAGAAGATGAAGAAATTTGAGTAAAAGATGAAGAAATTTGGAATCCAAAAGTGTTTTAAATCCAAGAAAAAAATAGAAGAAAAGAAGAAATTATTATTTGTATTTTTTTTCTGAAAGAGAGAATTTTTCTCTGAAATTTCAAGCCCCCTTTTTTTGCCCCCTTTTCTACCGAAAATTCCCCCTATTTATAGGCGGAATTTTTTTTGTACCATTTAGTAGTACCATTTAAATGGTATTATTAAATGATATTATTTTTTTTTTCATTATGTATTTGGACCATATTGTGGTACTATTCAAGTACTATTTTTATTTCCCATCTACATTTATTTATTTCCTTTTTTATTATATCTTTTCCATTTCTTTTATTTCCTTTCTTCTTCTTTTTTATTCCTTTTCTTTTTATTTCCTTTTTCATTTTTTTTATTTTTTTCCTTTTATATACATATTCTTATAAAAAAAATTTAATTAAATTATTCTAAACTCTTAAACTTTATTTATTTCCTTAAAATATTTTAAGCTTTTAAGTTTTCACATAAGGCTTTTAAATATTTTTTTACGATCCTAAATATTTATTTAGGGCCCAAAATATTTATTTTTTATTACGAGAAGAACTCCCATTTGAAGATCGTCGGACGGTCAAATATCGTGTGATTCAAGGATAAATATCCCGAAAAGCCATCATCATTGAACGTGCGAGCTGGTACAAAATCCCGTGCTCACAACTGTCCCTCGTGTGATCATCGCTGGTTGTATAACTAGTATGATCACATGAAAAGAGCATAGGGATAGAGAGAATACCTGATCGATTTTGTTGGTGACTTCATGTTCCCAATTAGTGATGACATAGGCCTTCATTTCTAGCGTTGTGTCTTCATAGGGTTGTCCATTTCTTTCTTTAGAATCCCTTAGGTACTTGATGCCCCTTGTGGGCAGGTCGACCGTTTCTTTCTGCGGTGTCCCTGTTGTAGTCGGTAACCGTTTCATTCTCCGGTTGATAAATGAGACTGTTTCTTTCTTCTACCATCGAGATAACTGTTTCCTTCTTCGGTTATGTTTTGAATTTCCTTAATAGGATGTTAACTTTTTTCTCCGTTGTTTTGTGATGTCGCAATGTTGACTTTAGGCTTGAGTGGGCCATCGTCTTGTTTGTAGGTTTCTCATGTGGAGGTGGAGTTTCTTGTTTACGGGGATGGTGTTGCCCCAGTTTGGCATCATCTTTACCTGTGAATAACGTGATGTGAATGTAATGTATGCATGAACAATATTTATCATATGATGTATGTTCATCTGTCGTAGGTGTCGTGGGCTTCGTTCATTGAAGAGCTTTCTCTTGTGTTGGTGCATGGTTTCTCCTAGGGTTTATCTTGTTAGGGATTCCATGGATGACTCCCTTGGAGTGATGACTATGGGTTCGTTGTATCAGATTCGAGTTCAGAGCTTAGATCTGGTTTGAGGAAAGTCTGGACTAATCGTTGATCCCGCATTGTGTCGATGATGATTGCTTGGAAGCCGTTTGCCTGAAGTGTTGAAGGTGTATGATGCCTCGTACCGTTCCGAGGAGGAGATGATGAATTTGATATTTCTATGGTCCTAAGTTTTGCATAGATCACCCTTGCGGGTTTTCAACCTATCGAACCTTGTCTTAATTTTTACCTGGACCGCCCTTTCAGGTTTTCAATCCAGCAGACTCATTTTTATTTATTATTTTTTTATTTTTACTTGCGATATTCTACCATTGGCTTGCAAGCAATCAAGATAAGCATATGCATAAAGATTCAACAAAAATGACAATTCATTGATGAACTTAACAGGGGTATAAATGTTTCAAATGATTAGACTCATGCCATCAATTAGCCTTTTCAGGTTTTCTAACCAATGTGGTTCTCTCGATGTCCTAAGTTTTGCCTGAGCAGCCCTTTTCGGGTTTTCAACTCAGCGGACAATTCTTTTTATGTTTTGAAAATAAGCCCTAATTTTTGCTCAACTAATCAAGTGTTAATTGACAGGCTAAATACAAATTTTTTTATTTATTTATTGTGTACTGCTTTTTAGAGATTTATTTCTTTCATCTATGCGTGATAGCAATTGTGTAAGACTTGGTTGATTTGGTAGATCAGTCGCT
>CATIWQ010667336.1:0-17516 GCA_949673415.1 Euphorbia schlechtendalii
AATGACCCTCGCGGGTGTCCCCCGCGAGGGGTGGTTAACACCCTCGCGGGAGTCCCCCGCGAGGGTGGCCAAAGCCCCTCGCGGGAGTTCCCCGCGAGGGGTGACTAGTACCCTCGCGGGGAGACCCGCGAGGGCTGCCAATGCCCCTCGTGGGTGTCCCCCGCGAGGGGTGGTTAACACCCTCGCGGGAGTCTCCCGCGAGGGTGGCCAAAGGCCCTCGCGGGAGTCTCCCGCGAGGGCTGCCTCGCCCAGCCTTGCGCGAGGCTGTCTCGCGCGGGCTGCCTTGTGCAGCCTCGCGCGAGACTCTCAGGTCCTTTTTTTTTTTATATATATATATATTTTTTTCTTTTTAGTTAAATAATGCAAATCGTCCGAGGAGGATTCCCATATGAAGATCGTCGGATGGTCGAAAATTGTGTGATTCGAGGATAAATTTCCCGAAAAGCCGTCATCATTGAACGCGCGAGCTGGTACAAAATCCCGTGCTCACAGCACGGCTCGCCAGAGGGCTGGCCAACCTCGCCAGGGGCCTGGTGAGGCTCGCCAGGTGTCTAGCGAACTCGCTAGACTTTTTGGTGAGTTCGCCAGGCCTCCTGGCGAGGCTTGCTCGCCAGGTTGGTGTGGCCTCGCCAAGGTTCATGGCGAGGCCTCGCCAGCGAGGCCTGCCTCACCAAGAATCTTGCGAGGCCTCGCCAGAGGTTCTTCCTATTTTGGATTTTTTTTTTTCTATAAATAGTCGGACCTTTTTGGATTGAAGGGGGCTCGAAAATTCTCTCTGTCAGATAAAAGAAATACAAACAATATTTTTTACTTTCTTCTAATTTTTTTCTCGGATCCAAAACACATTTGGATCCCACTCTTCATCTTTTAATCAAATTTCTTCATCTTTTCTTCTTAAATCCTCAGATATTCTCGGATCTAAAACAAATTTAGAACCCGAGTCTGATTATTTTTTGGATAAATAAACACTTTATTTTCCAACCAAACACTTATTTTTCCAATTGAACTACAATTAACTACAAAAACGAATGAGGAACACTCCCGTGGATCGAATGGATACGCCGAAGTGGATTCATGCCGAAGTGGGCAAACCTCTGAGTTCCTAGAACTGCGGATTCTATGCTTTCATCTGCTTCATTTCTTTTTTAATTTTTATTTTTGTCCTAGGAATTATTTTTATTCCTTGTTATTGTAAATAATGTTGCAACTCTCTTCATCTTTACTTCTTTTCTTTATTTTTTTAGAATACCCCCATGAAGGGAATAAAATATATTCCCGGATAACAGACCTCACCTTATACCATGCGGTCATTTTCACTAATAAAATTGACCAACATACATGTAAATAAAAATGAACTATTTTTATTTAAATTAATTTTAAAATTTTCGATGTTTTAATTAGGCCTCACTAAAATCAAATCGAGCATACGTGATATCTCATGTGCTAACCTTTGTGGATGCAGGTTAGATGTATGTTGAGGATTTTATTTTTCCTTCGGGTATTGCACATATTTTACGGAAAATGTAATTAATAAGTTAGTGGGCGGTTGCATCCCCCGATTTTTGGAAGCCTTGTAATTTTTATTTTTCGCATTTATTTTTTCGCATTTACTTACTATTTTGTGGATGGATTTACTGTTTTTTCAATACGTGAATCATCCATGTAAACTCTAAAAAGGACCTAAGTGCTAATATGCGTAACTAAGAAAATACGGTTTTCTGTAGATGTAATATGATGTGATCACTTAAGAAATAAGCAACTTATCCCGAACCCGAATCTCTGTGTCTTGGTGGGCCGTCCCCTAGACGTTAAGCCTCACAAGACTCTAATTCCTGAAAAGAGCTAATCCAGGTGGCGACTCCACACTAAGTGACGGCAGATTCGGGTTCGAACCGATCTAAAATGTTTTCGCTTTTCTCTTTCAACCTTTTTCCCGGGTCCCCGACCCGATGCACTTTTTTTCGAACACCCCGGTGGACCGCGCCTATGAAATTGCGCGCTCTCAGCCCACCTCTCCGTGTCGTCCGCTCACACATATCATATATCAAATGTAACAAATTCCAGAATAGCATCATATATTATGCAAAAAATAAAAAAAGGTAAAACATCACTAAAAACTAATAGAAAAATGTATAATACATGTTATGCAAAAAAATAAAAATGGTATAATAACTATAAATTAACATCAAAATGATAAAATATACTGCACAACACATTTAACTAACAACGATAAATAAAGAACACCAAAAAAGCAAAAATGCAACCAATAAAAATTAAGTATAATGCATATTATACCAAAAAACCAAAGACTATAAAAAGCATTACATAGCCACGACTTAAGAAGGTATAAGTTTGTCTCCTTGATCGATAACACAAGAGAATGAACTAACGATAGCAAGTCATACTCGTATTGAGCCACTAAGCTTCTGTAGAACTGCAATGACGCAACAATTTAACAAAATATTATAAAGAACTTTAATTAAACATTTTAAATAAAGAGAGTAATAACTGAAGTAAATCAAATTAATTTTACCAAATAATTTATTCTAAGGCACTACAAGAATAAAAATTTCAAGGAACCAAACTATTTTGACACCACTCTTAGTAGACACTGATAAAGACATAAATATCATTGCCAAAGAGTTCCATTACATCACACATGAAGCATGAGCTGACACTTGCATATATTAAATTTGTATATATTAAAAACAAAAAAGTGACCAAGTTGGTTGTCAATCAACTAAAAATACTATAGTTCAAATTGTAGTTTTTTCAGAGGAAGATTATTCCACTTCCAATAGCAAATAAGAACGAACAACATTTCTAAACAGTGAACAACCACCTCACAAAATATATAAAAAAAAGGAAAATTGCATGCCATTTTTTACTGCAAAAAATTTATATTCTTCCACAATAATCTCTTTCATATTACAAGCAAGATCATTTTCAACTAACAATTTAGAAAAAGGTCTCCAACTATCTCATTTTTAGAAGGCACAATATCTAGTTTGCTTCCTATTGACATAGCTAAGGCCCCACCAAAATGGAACAAGGAAAATTTAGAGCTACTTACGCCAGCAAAAGCAGAGCATATAAAGTAGTATAAGTGTCCAGGCTGCAGTTTAATGAGGGCGATAGTTTAAGACATCAATTGAACAAAAGCAATCAAGGTTTAGAACGTTTTGGTTTGCACACCAATCTTCCCTTTACTCAATCACATTTAGATTAAGATTCTCAACAACAGCATGGCTAAATTCAGCAAAATCAACACACATAAATGCCACAAGTTTCACCGTTAATGAAATCAAACTCATGTGAGATTATCATCGAAACAACAAAAAGTAGAATTAGAATTTGAAAACAACAAAATCAAAATAAGATATTGAAAACAAACTCAATTAAGATTACCATCTAAAAAAAGAAATATATTCTTCTACTAGGAATTTCATCGAACAGGTTTTGTGCTATTAAGATTATCATCCAAGCATGAGACAAACTCAATTCCAATTCAATTGTCCAAAATACACTATTATGGAGCAAATCATCAAAACATTCATCTAAATTGATAAGGTCAAAAGATATGAAATACTGATATATACAAAACTAGAAACAAAAAAATCTACGAAATCATATAAGAAGCAGTAAGAAATTTCCTCAAAAAAGGTATAGACTAAGAAATCATAACAGAAGCAGTAATCTTTTTTTCTCCAATAATATGATAATCTTCCAAAATATAAGTGATTTCCCAAAAAAAGCAGCAGAAACATAAACAGGATCAAAATCATAAACAAAATCATAAAGCAAAAGAAGAAGAAATCACAATAAGAAACAAAATCATACAAATTGACCAAATCGGAAAAATCATAATGAAAAGCTGAAATTGAACAACCTGAAACTTGAAAAAAACAAAATAAGAAAAAAACTTACAATGAATTCATCGAATACTGAAAGAAACGAAGAAGCTAACCAAAACAACTAAGCGAAAGATCAGACCAAACAATCAAGAGAAGAATCGCGAAATCAAAAGAGAAAACATAATCATGAATCAAAGAATCAATGAAATCACGACTCATAGAGAATAAACCGAACTGAAATCGCAATATGAAGGAGAAGAAAAAGGAGCTAGAAATTGCCATTGGGAGCAACTCAATTAGAAAAGATGAAAATGCTGGAATTATAAGCTTATATATGAACGTAAAATTACAATAATGAAAATATAATAAGACAAAACTTTAATTAAATGCTGTTTAGGACATATTAATTAATAAATCTAATATTAAGTCATTCTTTACAAATCCTCTTTTAAGATCTCCTCCTATGTGGTAAAGATGTATTTTTTCAATATAATGATATTTATCATAATTATATCATAACAAGTAACCTACTATACTACATCATATAAACTTGTAGATGACCTTCCATTATAATAAATATAATTTCACCTTGTCACAAGTAACCTGCTATACCAAATCATAGTAAATATGATTTGGTATAACAGGTTACTAGTGACAAGGTGAAATTATCTCATCGAACATCACATGCCATGTGTTCCCCAACACCACTTCTTCTCCATTTTATCACTCTACGAGAAACTAGTGACGTCAATGCCTTTTCTTCAGCTTCCCTTCAAGTTTCTTGAATTATCACTTCTCCTCGTTAGTTATCTTTGCCAGTTCACCGTTTTTAGTATATTCCCGTTATACATTTTTTCCTTTTGATTTGTCTTTTTCTTTGCCTCCAATTCTCAAATGGTGTAAGTTAACCACTGATGGCGGCTAGTATTTCATAAAAAATTCATTCAACAAAACCGAAATAAAAATATCATCCAGGATTAGAAAAGAAAACATCACATTCCCATAAGCTAGAAAAGAAGAAACAAAACCATTTGGAAGAAATGATGCGGTTAATTGTCGGTAATTTAACTTATTTTCCAAATTCCATATCTCATTCGACTAGCATATGCATTTCAATCTGAAATTTGAGAGGGAAAATAGTGATATTTTTCAATCCATTCATTATCAAAAGTTATGCAAAGAAGAAATTGATAGAGTTAAGGAAGAATGGCATACTTTAAAGGAAAGAATTTTGGACACTAGTTTCTTGTAGGTAGAGAGAAGAAACAGGAAGAACACTCACGAAAGGGAGGAAGATGACCAAGTTTTAGGAAAATAAATATTTGAATTGGCTAAGTGGGATATGATGAATTGAGGGTACCCCATCCTTGTTAGAAGATGGGGGCTATTGTAATGATAAAATTGATGTAATGTAGGAAATAACCAGAAAAATGATCTACAAATTGATGTATGATACAATACAAAATACCATATCTATAGATGAAATTAATCCTTTAACAATCCATAAGTTAGATTATATTATTTATAAACTAACATAAGGTTGTTAACGGGGAAAGAATTCTCCGAATATGATAGAATCAAGGAATCACGAATAAAAATTCCTGTGAAGAAGGTATCCATAAATCTTCAATAGACATGAAGATGAAGAATACCTTCCCCAATCTAAAAAAAAATCCTAAACTCAGCCCTTATTCCCTATTTTAAATCTCCAAATAATTGCCAAAACAATATTGAATAATCTATGATAATTTATATAAATTATGCAAACATGGTGAATGCTTTAATCTAATGATTCAGACCGAACCTGTAATTCTAGAATTCGTAGATTCAAATTGAGTGAGAATTTTTCTTATACATGCAAATTATTTATTTAGAGAAATATATAAACTGACGACGACGAATCTTTGAGCTATAGGCAGGAACTGCGGTAGGGTGTGGTGGTTGCCACCCCAACCACCAGAATACAGTTATGCCATACCTTTGACGAAGAAGGCTGAAACTAGAGATTCTAATTACTTTATATGCTCTTTTATTTTTATCTTGAGTACAACAGTAAACGTTTGATTAAGGCATAAATTATTTACCCCAATTTTTCTATATTTTGGAATGTTCTTGTTTATGGGTCGAATACGGTATTCGATTGGAGTGTCACACCCCTTCTCCTTATCTCGCACCGTACTTGGCTATTGCCTTATAAAAGGCTTTGTTGACATTGTTGTACTTGTATATGATCCAAAAACTTAACAATGTTTACGTACCGATGATTCTACCTTCACTAATCTTAAAACTCAATGATTAAACTTTTTATTTGTATTTTAACATTTCAAAATTCGGGTGATCATATTTCTCGCCCATATTTTACACTTACCAGCCTCCAAAATATTTTTATGCCATTTGTTTTTATTTAATAAAATAAAAAATAACATGCTGCCCTTTTAACAATAACCGTCCCTAGAATTATTTATATACCATTTATATTTATTTTTTATAAAAATAATATTTCATCCAAATAATTTTAAAATTTAAATATAATATATACAATATTAAAAAATCTAAATCAATTATTATTAAAATATGAGTAACAAAAATACAAATAAAAAATAAAAAACTAAATTGCTAGCAAATAATTGTATTTCTTGAACTTTTATTATATCGAATTCGATGAAACTTCACATATTCTTTACTCACTATGATACAACTTTTCACATTCATTCACTCAAATTTCGTCTCTGAAACCACATATTGTTAATATAGGGGAAAACTCGAAGTTTGCTTATAAATTTAAACATATGAAATGAGGGTAAAAATCTAGATGACATATATTGGTGCATACAATGTCGCATTTCGGCAATTGGTGGATACAAATGCATATTTTATTGGTTCTTAGTTTTGTTTTAAATTTTATTTTTATTTTCGTTTTAATTTTTTTATTGTTTTCGTAATCTAATTTGTAACGGTAACTAGGTTTGTATTTTACTAAGTGTTTATATATTTATTTTTTATTTTATTCAAATTAAAATATAATTTAACTTCTATTTATAAGGGAATTTTTATAATTTTAAGACGCATGCATAATATTAATATTATTGATCATTAGGGCATTTAAGTCTTCACAAGGGGTAATTGTCAAAATGAGATGGTAAATAACGATCCAATGAATTTATTAGGTATTCAACTATTAAAAGGATAATTTAGTTTAACAATGTACTAAAATTTTGGAAGTGTTAACACAAAATCTTTTGTTGTATGAAACTTTTAAAAATTGCATGATATTTATTCTTATTGTGGAATTGATAAATTATTAAGTTAATTTTGATATTAATTTAGTGGTTAAGTGTGAACAAGTTGATTAGCCATTTTTTTTGAATAGTTGGGAAAAATTCAACACGTGTTAATTCACATTAATATTGAAATTTTTGACTAGTGTAAAACTAGATTAGTTACTGTTGATCTGAAACAACTTAATATTAAAAGCTTGGGAATGCTTTACTTGGTTCTTTTTATATTTTATAAAGAATATTTTCCAAGTTCAATTTTTAGATGCATGCTATTGAAATGTGCTAAGCTAGGTCCAAAAACTATAATCTGCCCAGCTTTGCTGACATAGTTTATCTTCAATCACTACCGAGTACTTTACTCAGCTCGGATTGGTTTTTCAAGCAAAACTCGTGAAACGGAGAGAATGATGAATGAGTAAAACGCAATAAAGACAAGAGACAAAGGTTAGAACTTTAACACTTGAGTTTTTATCCTGGTTTGGCTCTTAGCTTACCTCCAGTCCCCGGATTCCTTTCCGAGCTTTAATCCACTAGTATTTTCCTTCTTTCCTTAGGTGAACAAGCCTTTACAATAGGTAGAATCTATTATAGACAGTACCTTTCTTTCTAACTACCACTCAACCACAATTTGGGTACCCTTCTTAAATTGTCACTCAAATTTTTGAACAAGAATTGTAAATAGAGGATTTCAACTTATAAGATACGTTGAATCCTTTACAATGTTAAATCTAAAGTGATTTCTCTCTATTTACAAACTGAATAGGCGATTTGTGGTTGCTTTGATTGCTTGATTTGAAATTTCTGAATGCTGGGTTATTTGGATAGTATTACAGCTCTTGAGAAATTCGAGGTGATTCACCAAGTTTGAACTTCTACTTCAATCTTCTAATTATACTTGAAGCTCTTGGAAGTAGCTGTTGCAAACTTATCATTCTAACTTTGTCTTTAATATATCTTCTCTTCATATCTTTCGAATTTTCCCGTTTGAAACAAATTCTAGATCATTTAGAGATAGAGATTTCTGGTTGATTTTTGATTCCTTGACCTTGTCTGTTCCTTCATAGGTCACTTCAAGCTTCTTCCAGATTTCTCTAGCGCTTTCACATCCTGAAATCTTGTTATACTCTGCAGCATCTAACGCACAATGAAGAAAAGTAATAGTTGCAAAATTGTTCTGCAGTTTTTTTATATTAGTATCTTCATAGTCACTCTTTGATTTGGAAAAGTGACTCCATCTTCAGTGATAGTAGGAATGTAAGGTCCGTTTGCTATAGGGAGCCAGACATAAATGTCCTGAGACTGTATGAAGTTTTTCATTCTGTTCTTCCAGAATGTATAATTCTGTTCGAAGAATAGACGAGGTCTAGACACAGATAATCCTTCTGGAAGTATCTGGGTGGTAATGTTAGCAGGTAGATGCTTTAAACATTTTTCACCAATATTGATCGTTTACTCAAGGTATGTTAGATCTTTTTAATTGAGCTTATCTTTGATACCAATTGTTGAACCTAGTAGGGTGTAAAATAGGTCAAAGGGGGGGGATGAATGACTCTTTTTCGAGTTCACTTTCTACTTCAGAAGATAGCTAAGACTAACTTCTGAAGATGCTTCTGAGTAAAAGTGTTTTACTCAGAATCCCTTTTTCTAAGGCTTTTAATCTATAGATGTGATTTAAACTAGACACTGAAAATAATGTAGAGAATAGAAATTGCAAACAACGATTTTATCTTGGTTCAGCTTCTGTCTAATCCAGTCCTTGGAATTTCCAGTCCAAGATTTAGTCCACTAAGAACTCTTCTTCCGGTGAAGAGAAAACCTTTTATAGAGTAAGGCTGAATTACCCTCCAACAGCTATTACTTCTACAAGCTATACCAACACAGAAGTTCCTTCCAATTATATATAAGGCTTTGAGCTTCTTATCTAACTGAGTACCTTCCTCTCAAAATTTCATAGCTCCCTCACACTAACTTACCCCGAAGATAGTGTCCTTACAAGATTTTGAAGTTTAAAAGAGAATGAGCTTCTGAACTTTGTTTCAGTAAACTCGATTAGAAACAAATATAAAGAGAAGTATTTACTTTTTGATTCGGAAGAAGATTGTAGTGAGATTGAGAGATGTCTTGCACTATTTAGTATTAGATTAGTTCGACAACTTTCTTCAATGGCAGATAACATCCTTTCATACAGGGAGAGAATGTTTCCGTTTTTCTTGGACAGTTGTTGAAAATCTTCCCATTGTCTCTAACTGATGTTTCCATTAAGGATCTGTTTGAGAGGCATGTCTAATTCTAATCCGCACCACAATTATCAGGATGAATTTGGGTCCCACATTTGAATGGTTGACTGCGTATGCAATTTTCAGGAATGTTTTTATTCTTGAGTTCCCAACAACTTTTATCCTTTTCCAGGCTGAGGTATAAAGGCACGCGTCGGCATTTAATGCGAGATCAGCTCATGTGACTTTAAGCGCCAAATGACTAAGTTACCTTCTTCACGTCTTCAGAAGAGCTCCTTATGAATATTAGTCTTCAATAGTCTTCTGAGGACTTGTACTTCTTCTCAAGTCATCTGTTCTTATGAGACATTCTTGTGCTTCTGAAACTCTTTACTTCTTCTGTGAACCTTTGCGGTTCTGAGATATTTGTGCTTCTGAACTCAGAACCTTGCAAAACTTTTAATTCATAGCTCAGAATCCAACAAGTACCATCTAATTTACTAAGCTTGGATTAAGTGTTAGCTCATGTAATAGCCGTAGCTATCCTGGAATTAGACTTGTTCACGAAGAATACCACTTGGCCATTATGTATCAAGATTGACTAGAAACCCGTTCTATCAATCTTATACTCTGATTAGAGGTTAATGAGTGTCTCACTTCAATAAAGGGGCCCTAATGTACATCTCCCATTATATCACTATATCAGGAGCAATGGATCCCATCTTGATTATATAGCTCACCAACATGTGATCATCACTATACCCATAATCACCTGTATCATCCTAATCACCAGGTTATGAATAAGCATGTCCCAAAGTATATCAACTCCTACACAAGGTAACCGGTATCTCAAGTTTGAGGATACTTGTACTGCTACTGTAATAAGACATGAAACCAACACATGGATATAGTTATTTCTGAGTGTCTATCTTATAGCTTTCTCCAATGTATTACCCGAATACATTCATGTGCTAACTCAAGGTACCACCTTCAACTCATGAGATCGACTACTTGGATCTAATCCAATGAGTTAGCCTACACATGCTAGTCTGATCGTTCCATTGATGTCTAGTCTCAGTGAAACTATGACTAGGGATATTTAGATTATTCATAGTAACACGTATGTGTAGTTCTCACACCACATAGCTCCCACTATGTCCTCTCACTTTTATACTATGAAGTAGTCATGGACTTTGTCTCATCAATGCGCATATACATATTAAATATTATACATATATGATACTAATAAGATACATTAATAAGCAACAAAGATGCCTTAATTATTATTAATAATATTTGGAAACCATTTATACATTAGAACTAATAAAGATACATTGCCCTAATTACCTCTAGGGCATACATCAAGTCTAATAATCTCCCACTTGCACTAGAGCCAATTGACCATGTGCCTCATACCATACTCGTTAACATGCTACTCATGTTTAACTTGAGTCAATGGTTTAGTTAGCCCATCCATTAGATTCTGATCCATTGGGACGTGTTCTAAGCTTATATCATTTCTGGTTACCATCTCCTGTACGAGATAGTAGTTTCTGAGTATATGTTCATTTCTATGACGAGACTATGGTTCCTTTTCCTAGGCAATAGCCCCATTGTTATCTCAATAGACCACTATTGGATTTACAATGCTGGACACTAGACATAGATCACCAATAAATCCCTTAGCTTAGCTACTTCTGAAGCAGCTAAATACTCAGATTCCATGGTTGAATCGGCAATTATATCCTGTTTGAAACTTTTCCAAACAATTGCCCCTCCATTTAACATAAACACATAACCTGACTAGGATTTATAATCATCCCTGTCAGACTGAAAACTCACATCAGTGTATCCTTTCAAAGTGAGATAATCTTCTCCATATACTAAAAACATATCCTTAGTCTTACGTAAGTACTTGAGGATAGTTTTAACGGCCATCCAGTGCTTCTCACATGGGTCAGATTGAAATCTGCTCGTGACGCTCAACGCATGTGAGATGTCAGGCCGATTGCGTACCATAGCATACATGATGGACCCTATTATTGAGGCATAGTGATAAGTGTATAATTACACTTAATATCATATTAATATTACACATTAAAGACTATAGTTTAAGTCATTTTATACTTCATATAAAAGATTTCACGTGGTATGTAGTTATTTTTTATGCAAATGCAGATACTAGGTAAATCTTGGGAGTAAAATGATCAAAAGTGGAATTCTATGAAAAAAGAGTGAAAAAGGTTCAAAAAGATGCATAGAACCTAAAGATTTGGCTTAGGATCGAAGCTGTCAAAGATCGGTGAAGTTACAAGAAGAATTCTAAAGAAAAACTCAATTCACGATCGCGATAATCATTCGTGGTCACGACTTGTACACTTCAGAAACAGAAGTATGCCAAACAAAGATTCATGGATATGACATACATATCGTCATGACTTGGATGGTTTTCTGGTTTTATCTTCTTAACTACCAACTGCTAGATAAGCATGATCAACCGCCATCAACTACCAACGATAAGACACCTATCATAAGTCAACCAATCATGAAAAGGTGCTTATCCATTGTGGATTATATCAAAGCTTCTCATCCAATCACAATGAAGAGATGCAATCATTCACCAATGGACACAACTCTTCATTTGGATAGACGCAACCCTTCGAACTCTATAAATAGGGCTGCAAAACTCACTAATTTCGTGTAGGAAAAAGGAGTGAAAGATAATGTATAGTGTATAGATAGAGAATAAATATCTAGTTTCGATACGTTCATAAGTGTTAGTGAGAAAATGTTTAAGTGATTCAAATCCTTGTTTCAATCACTAGATTTCTCTATATTCTCGAGCGATTGTTGTTTAAATGTACTTGCAAATCACTTATCAATAAAAGTTTTCATTCTTTAATATTTGTTTATTCGATATTTGCAAAGAATAGCATCCTAGCGGAGGTTCTGTACGGGCCGAGACTGAATTCAAAGCAGACGTAGGAATTGCGGGAATTGACGACTCCCATTAAAGAGTGGATATGGTTTGATCAACTTTAGCTTTCACTTGCATACCTTACAACTTTGCTTTGCTTTCTAATTATACTTTCTATTTCAAAGTTTATGATATGTCTATGTGTTATAATGCGTATTTCGTGTTAAGTCATTTATGTTAATCAAGTTATATGCGTTGGAGTTAATTTTAAGAGTAATTTCAGGGTTAACAATATCATGTACAATCACTAGATCTATGATATAACGCTGTTTAGTGAGCCAACATTTTTGGAATGGTAAATTGCTAAATGTGGATATGTGAGAGTAAACCGTACTAAGCATAGTATTTACGTTGTCCAGGTTTATATAATTATCTTAATTATTTTGTGCTAGATTTAGAAAAGTCATTTCATGTGTTGCTCTGCGACGAATAATTGAACATCTGAGTATTTAGAATCGAGTCTGTTAGATTAGTTTAGTGAATCGTAAGATCTTTGTTGAACTTGCATTCTTTCTCTGCTATACTTATTTCGTAAGGAAAATCTATATATTTAGATTCTCTAATCTTTCATACCTATATTTACTCATTTTTCATTCTAACTCTTCTTTCCTAACCTTTACTTAATTATATTTTATTTTCCTTATTTTATCTTCTTTGTTGATCTTTAGAGCTAGCCCTTCCCTGTGGGATTGATAACTTTTAAAACTACATCACAACTGTATACTTACAGTTATCATCATTTTTATATTTGATAAGAGGTAATGATAACACCTATATTTTTCATGAACAAGTTTTTGGCACCATTGATATATAGCCGAATCTTGTGAACAAACTATTAAATTTATCAGTAGAAAAGTGGCGAACGAGTTTTTGGCACCATTGCTGGGGAAGGTAAGTGTGTTGTAGAGATAAAAGTTCCGGGGAAGTTAAGTAAGTTCTAAAGTTTTTATCTGTTTGTTTTATTTCCTATACAATACAATTTTCTAAATTTCATTCTAGATATGAAAAGATTATGAAATATTCATCTTGGAGGTGATACGTAATAATATTTCATCTTATTCTTGATAAATAGAAGATTTTTCTTCTATTTTTCCTATTCGATTTCGCGATTGTCAATCACGCTCATGAATTCCCCTACAAAACTTTCTATTTTAAAAATTCTATTAGTCACGTTCGCGACATATACTTATGATCGTGACCAGTGCAATAACTTCAGCGGTTGAGCGGTTATTCGACAGTTATTTCACTAAAAATCTATAAATTGATGCACGTCTGTTCATCAATCATTTACTCCTACAATCAAATTTTTCCTTCCAAATCAGAACCTCTTCCAAATCAATATCCTTTCATTCCTTACAAATTTTCGTTCATCAAAATGGTTTATCTGACGAGATCCGGTGTTTTTCAGCCAAAGAATATTCAGGAACGGTACGAAGCGCCATTCCCTATCTATTCAGAGTAAGAAGGAGATCATTATAAGATGATCCAACTTGCTAAATTTAAGAGTTCCTATACGATACATAGGAATAGTCTTATTCATTTGGGTATATTTGACAGAATTATGTATTATCTCAAAATACTTAATTTTGTTATTTACTACAACTTGCTCGGAAACAATGTGAGTAATTGCATGGAAACGCTGGTCACAGTGGCATGGAGAAATGATGGACAAAACTGTTTGATCTATCATCACCATGGGAAAGACTATAAGCTTATGAGGAAGGCTTTGGAAAAGTATTTGGGATTTCCAAGGGATTATTTCTATAAGATGCTTCCTGGTTGGAATCCTACACCAACGTAGAATCGCTTGACGAGCCAAGCTAATTACGAATAAGAATCTGCCTATAACCGGTGGATTCGTGATCCTTGTTTGTTGGCACTACACTTTTTCTTAAGTAGAGAGCCGTTTGGAAAATCCAACACCGATATTGTCTCACCTGAAGAGTTGTTTATCTTGGAGGCAATTTTGGAGGGCACACCTGTCGATGTCTTAGGGATTATGATGGAGACACTCATGTCTACAGCGCAAAATCCTGAAATGACTGAGTATGGGTGCCGGACAATGGCAAATTTGTTGGGGCAGATAGGAAGATTACCCTATTTTACGAAAATTTTCACTAGTGAAGACGTAATTCCATAGTTAACAATGGAAGTCTTCTTTGAGATAATTTCTTAATAAGGTGCATTAGAGAAGATAGAATAACTTATAATTGGATATCTTAGGAAGAAAGGGTGGAAGCAGATCGAGAAAGAGAAAGAAAAACGTACGGGAAGAGGAAAATAGAAATTCCAACCTCCACAAAAGGTTAAATGACCTTATGGAAGGGCAGATGTCAATCCATAGGAAAATCGAAGAAATTTGTGTTTTACTGGTTGATGTCGAGCAAGATTTAAGGGAATCTTATTATGAGATTAATCGAATGATAGGATCACTTCCTCTTGAATAAAAATTTCTCATCTTTTTGATTTAGAAAATTTGTATAGGTAGATTTCAATTTGTGTTGTGTTTCATATTTTTTGTGTTTGTTTGTTTTCTTTTTGTTATGTTTGATTGTAAATACTTGTTATTATAAATGAAAATAAATTTGAATAACAAGACATTGATGTTCAATTGCTATCATCACCATGATAACTCAAGGTACAATAGTAAATATTTATCGTTTATATTTAACAAAGTTTGTTCGTGTTTTTGTTTCTAAGTTTTTATAGGTACAAGTCTAAAAATTGAAGAAATTTGAAGAATAAAGAAGCTCGCGACCGCGACACAATTCATGCTCGTGAATACTGGAAGATAAAACTTTCTGTTTCTTTTCTGAGGAGAGTCACGATCATGACTGGCCTTCGCGATATCAACACGGCAAAATTATAACCGTTATAGATCATGAACTGATACGCTACAGATGGCTAAAACTGCCATTAAAAGCTAATTTTGACCCTAAACAGCTATAATCCCAATTATAACCAATTAGAGACCCCTTAAACTTCTATAAATAGGTCTAAGTTGAACCCTAGCCACCACACCTTCTACAAAACCTTCAAAATTTTTGATTTTCTCATCTTCTATATTCAAAAACATCTAAACCTTTTTCAAACCTTTTACTTCCAACCAACATGACTTGTGTGAAAAGAGCAGCACAAAAGAGAGGAGCACAATCACTTCAAGAAGAATTTGATTGTCCTTTCCCATTGAGGATAAGAGAAGAGGGCAAGAGATTTTAAAAGCTAAGAAAACTGGATATCACCGAGATGATATTCCTCGATTTCGTTTTCTTGGAAACTCTAAATCTCCGTGAAGAGATGGAAGCCTACCTTTCAATTCTTGGCCTGTCAAAATTTTTGGATATGCGGTTCCCACAAAATCGAGATTGAATTCTCGAATGTTTGGTAACATTCGATTTCGAAGATTCAAGGAAGAAGGCTATACAATTCCGTAATCAAGGACAATAATACACTGTCACGAGAGAGATGATGGGTGATTGGTTTGGTTTCGAGATTGCTAATTCTTCGAGCATGATGGATTCGTTTCAACCTAATAGAGTTTGGGTAAATTTATCGGTTAAGAGAGTCTTCGATCTCAAAAATTCCCCTAACAAACTCATTAAGGATGAATGCATTCTTCTTCTCCACAAATACCTTTCCACTTCGGTATTTTGTTGAGTAGAGAATACAAAGGTCCAAAAGAAAGACTTGTTTGTTCTTTCTTGTGCTTTGATGAAACAAAAAGCAGAATTTGTGGATATTATATAGGATATGATGAAGAAGAACTCAACGAGCATGAGAAGTAAAATTGGAGCGGCCGAGATTATCAATGCCATAATCTTAGGTGCTAGAGGAGAACTCCCCTATGTCCAATAGCCGGGTGAGTATTTTTGCTACATGGATGGAAATTATTTGAAGTACACTGGACTACTCCAAGATCACGAAGGTGTTTATTCATTCAATTACTACTTCAACTGCACCAAGAAACTCAATTTGACTCAAGAAGATTCTTCCATCGGACCATCAAATCCATCCGTAAGCCGTCGCAAAGGAAAAGCCCCGATGACAGAAATAGACGAAGATGATGAAGAAGATAAAGAAGCTCTAGAAGATTGGAAGTCGAGCATGCAACTTAAATTGGATAATTGCCAAGCGGAACTTGGAGTTATGAGGAAAGACATGAAGATTCTAAAGAAAAGTAATAAATCGATGCTTCGAAAATTACTTTCATTCTTTAGAAAATAAAATTGTCAATTCACTCCTAGTCCCCCGGATTCTCCTTCACAATAGATCAGGTTTATTCTTTTCTTTACTTTATCTTTTTTCAATTCTATTTTTAGACTAGCTTTAGTATAGTTTTTGATTTTTATAATGTCTCACAATGAGGACATTACATTCTTTAGTGTGGGGGGGCATTTGTAAAAATCCTGGAAAATCCAAAAAAATGAATAAAATGAAAAATCGAAGAATTTGAAATTTTTTTGTTGATTTTCGTGACATTTATACATTATTTATTCTTATACTTTACTAACATTTGTCCAAGGTTATTTTGAGTGTTAGGTATTTACAAGTTTGATGTTAGTGCAAACCTTGAGCGCAAGTTGAAATTGAGCGTTATTAGCACAACATTTATCAATTTGGCAAGGATGAGTGGTGAGTAACATTCGAGAGCAACATTCCAAGTAAGTTTCGATTTATATTTCTATTCAACATGAATTAGTATAAGTTAAATAGTTTTAGTTTAATGCTTGAGATAAGTTTAAGTGGAGTAATATCTAATGGTATTCTTACTATGAGTTTTATATGCAAAATCTCGAATAAGTCCTATAAGTATTAAGTGTGTTTAAAGTGTTAGGAAACTATAGCCATAATACTTTGAAATTAATCAATAAAGGAGGAGGGTATTAAAGAAAATTCAAAAGAAAGAGAGGATAACCAATGAGTTATGCAAAAGGTGAGGAATGGTACGAAGCAGAAACTGCAACCATTCATTGAGTGAAAAGAAAAAGAAAGCATAGCACAAAAAATGGGTGCAAAGTACAAAGTACTTCAAAAAACATATGCTTAAAAGAAAAAAATGAGAGAGTGGTATGGAGCATAAAATGCAACCGCTGAAAAAAGGGGAGAGTGGTATGGAGCATAAAATGCAACCATTGAGAGTGTTTTAGCATCCTAGGTTACCTAAAAATGCCTTGAGAGAAATTAATCAAAG